>CM012456.1:25387428-25472514 GCA_003999625.1 Oryzias javanicus | reverse complement strand
TTCACCCTTCCAGATAGAATGTACAAATCAAGAAAAAGAACTATTAACTTATATTTTTTTTCTTTAAACACATTTGAAGTGAACAACACAAAACTCTGCAACCACAATCCAAAATACAAGTTAAATTGTGCAAAACTAATAAATAACAACACTTATTCACAATAACATTAAGAAAGAATAAATAGTCTCATCTTTGAGATTGAAATCTGTTTCTTCTCTCATTCTTTTGTCTCTATATCTAGATATAATAAATATAGAATATATCTACACAAGGATTTCCTGCAAACTCTGTTCTTTCATACTATCAAACAAAGTCAAATGGTTCCAGTTTTTTCTTTTCTAATGTCTCCAGTTTCTTGAAGGTTTTGTGTTGATGTTCTCTCTCTCTCTCTCCAGCTCCTCAGCCCCCCCCCCCCCACTCTCTTTCTCCCCGTTTCTTTTTCTCTGTTTAATATTTTTCCATCACAATTCTGGAGGTTTGATTCAATATTCCTCTGTCTGTGTGGATATCACGCTCACTGACGGTGTCCTCCACCATTTGAGAAGCGTTGCTTTAACCCAATGCATCATGGGGGATGTAGTGCATACACTCACGCGGATTCCAGATATCGAATTGAATTGAACTTTATTCATATCCCCAAGGGATAAATTTATCTGTCATGGCACCCATGTATCTAAACATTTACAAAACACATATTCCTATTAACATAAATATGAACATCTATCTACAATAACTATTTACTATACAATACTATAAAAATACTATACAACACAATTCTATACAATACATACTATACAAAAACAATACAGTACAATACAATACTATACAATACAATACAATACTATACAATACAGTACAATACTATACAAAAACTATATACACATAGTAACCTATAAAAAAATTCAAACATTTAAACAACGGCGTTGTGCAGTCTGATGGCTGTGCAGAGGAATGATCTGCTGTAGCGCTCATTTCTACACTGGGGGTGTCTCAGTCTGCTGCTGAAGGAGCTTTTCAGCCCCATCAGAGTCTGATGCAGAGGGTGAAAGCTGTTGTCCATGATGGATCTGAGTTTGGACAACATCCTCCTCCACAGAGTCCAGCGAGCAGCCCAGGACAGAGCTGGCCCTCCTCACCAGCTTGTTGATTTTCTTCCTGTCCCGGTCAGAGCAGCTCACCTCCCAGCAGACAACATCGTAGAAAACAGCCGAGGCCACCACCCAATCAAAGAACGTCCTCAGCAGATGTCTGCACACCCCAAAGGACCACAGTCTCCTCAGGAGGTGGAGTCGACTTTGACCTTTCTTGTAAAGGTCGTCGATGTTGTGGGACCAGTCCAGATTGTTGTTTAGGTGAACACCCAGGTACTTGAAACTGTCAACAGTGATTATTTCATCTCCCTGGATGTTCACTGGTGTGTGGGTCACCGTCCTTCTACAGAAGTCAATCACCATTTCCTTTGTCTTGCTGGTGTTCAGACACAGGTGGTTGTTCTCACACCAGCTCACAAAGTCCACGATGACCGACCTATACTCTGCATCGTCTCCCTCAGACACACAGCCCACAATAGCTGAATCATCAGAGTATTTCTGCAGATGACAGCTGTTGGTGTTGTAGGTGAAGTCTTTTTATTTACTTATTTGAATGTTCTGTTAATGTAGCCTCTGCGTTGTGTGCTTGTTTTTTCTGCAATGCCAGAAATAAAGACAAAGCAACATCAGCTGATCCGTCACGAGCGTAGTAGTTTTTACTGGAGAAAGAAGTTAATGGTTAAACCGCTGCAATGGCCAATCTAAAGATCAGCAAGTAGCGATTAAATGCCACTAAAATGGCCAAAATATTTAAGATTAAAAATAATTCCCCTTTCTCCAGCAGCCAAACCAACATTACAATTAGTAATAATATTTTAATAAATCGTGCTAATTTCTGCTCATGACGTAGAATTTATGCTGACGTTACCTCGCTGGGAATCTCCGCTTTCATCTGAAGATTTCCCACAATCCTTTGTTGTTATACTGCAGTGCAGGTACATTGTTCCACCACAAGGTGGTGCCAAATACACATTTTACAGAATTTAACAATAACATTTACACATTTTACATTTAGGTATATATTCTTTTGAGTTTTTTGTTCTTTTAATTATTTATTATGTGTATCTTTTGACACTTTTATGTATTTCGTTATGTAAGTTCAGTTTATAAATTCAAAACTTTTTAAAATATTAAAACAGCCAACCCCCTTTTTTTGTAATTTAAATGATAATTTAAATTTGATAATTGAATAATGTCTTTTTGTAGTCTTCAATGGACCAAACTAACATGCTGTTGTGCTCAAACTCTTGATTCCTGTTTAAAGATTGTGAAAACTCCATAGATGGAGAAATGTTTAGTGATTACAGCATTTATTTGAATCAAAAGGAAATGGGTTCAATTCCAGTACCTGAAACCTTCTTGTGTAGTTTTGGTATTTAGTTGAATCTATTCCTTTTTTTTTTTTTTTTTTTTTGCTAAAAACACAATAAAGATGAATAAAGACATCAGGATAATTCTTTATGCACGGTTGTAATGTATTTTCTTCATAGACATGAGTTTATTTTGTAGTAATACGTAGTTGTAAATGAGTGATGTAAAAATGAAGAAGATTTTAAATGATCTGTTGTGAGAGTAATTGTTGCCTTTAAAAGTGAACTTTGATTTGAATTGTATTTATTTCTCTCCGGGAGAGCTTAAATGAATTTGCGCCAGCGGCTATTTTTTTATCTGCTGTCCACAGATGAGGGCCTTTAGAGTGAGAAGACAGAAGGAGTGGTTGTTGACGTTTAAAAAAATTTGAAAGACATAGCAAACAGTCTCCAAGCAGCAAGTGTGTGATTGAATGTGCTTGTAATAATAATTTAATGTGCTTGTAATAATAAATTGCCGTGTTGTATACCTGCATTGAAGTGTTTTGGGATGAAATAAATGAAATGTGAAATTTCCCCAGGTTGGAATTGAACCAGTGACCTTCTGAGTGAGAGGTACCCTACTTATGCCGCTGCGCCACCGAGGGACGGAATACTGAACTGCACAATTAGTGGTATTTAATGCTGATGCATTGCTGATTTCAGCCAGCCCCGGTTTGGGGTGCAAACATAATGTCAGGAGGGGGCAAGTTTGGGTGTACTGAGAGACTGGGGTGGAAAATCCTCCCAAGCTCCTAAAATTTCCTCCTCCCATGAAAATCCTCTTTTACACTTCCTAACATGTCTGTGTGTCATTTTTCTTCTAAAGGAGAACAAATACAATAAGAAATCCTTTGCTTTTTATTTCTCCTTTTAAATCTCTGTCAACCAAACAGTCTTGGACACACTCTGTTTTTCATCAATCATCTACTTTCTGCTGCACATGCACTAAACCCTCATCTGGTCCGGCTAGCGTGTCTAGTTCAGCTTCTGGAGAAGAGAACATGCTACCTTCACATTGACAGCAGTCAAATGAGCCGCCGTTCACATTTCTGTGGTCCAATCAGCCGTCACTGGATTTTTGCTTTGACTTTCATCCAATACTTACGGTAGCAGTCCTGAGAACGCTGGAAAATCTCCCAACAGACTCCACGGAGCTTCTTGATGTGACCACAGAAATGTGAACGGCGGCTCATTTGAGCGCACTTTGAAAGGGTTGTAAATCAATGAAAGAGCATTTGGATGTTAGCTTTCATTATTTTCTGCTCTGACAAACCAATGGATTGATCACAGCAAACTCTAGAAACATCAAAGAGTCTTTGGTAAACTGGAAGGAGAAAGAATCAGGATTTTGGAGGAAGTTGGCTCCATGAAGATCTTCACTTCCTCGTCGCAGCTGACATCAGGATCAAAACTCTGTGTGCTTTTGTTTTTTAGACATCCTATTTATTCATTATAACTTACTTTGAGTCATTTTTATTTATTTGCTTTAAAGTCTATATTTGGTTTAGTTTTTTTTTAAATATATACTTTTTTCTTTTTATTTACTGTTGGGGTCGTAAATATATGTTATCCTATTCTTACTTATTTCCTTTACCTCTTATTAGATGCGTTTTAGTTCTCTTTATTGTGTGCTGAAATGTCTTGATCTAAGCTGGAAGTGGACAACCCTGCGCTGCTGATAAGGAAGATGCAGCGGCTGGGCCAGAGATTAGCAGGAGCCAGTAGAAGTTACAAGGCTGACGATGATCACCTAGTCAAAAACATGCACACACAAACTTTAAATGTTGTTTTTGACCTTGTATAAGAAACTGATTTGGACCGGTCTCAGCTGACGTTCTTTTGCTTCCCTTCCCCTTAGCAACTGAGACCAACCTGTAACTAGGGGCGTGTCTGACTCAATAAAATGCACGGAGAGAAAAAGCCTGGTCGGAGTTGGTTGAAAGATTGTGACTGAACAGGCTTTTGGCCCACTCTCCTTGCAAGTTTTAAACTTTAATCAATTCTCTGTGTCTCTTTCTGTGCAGGTTGTTTTTCTTTACAAATGTTAGAGCTTAAACCTAACATTTACTTATTTGAATGTTCTGTTTATGTAGCCTCTGCGTTGTGTGCTTGTTTTTTCTGCAATGCCAGAAATAAAGACAAAGCAACATCAGCTGATCCGTCACGAGCGTAGTAGTTTTTACTGGAGAAAGAAGTTAATGGTTAAACCGCTGCAACGGCCAATCTAAAGATCAGCAAGTAGCGATTAAATGCCACCCACTAAAATGGCCAAAATATTTAAGATTAAAAATAATTCCCCTTTCTCCAGCAGCCAAAGCAACATTACAAAAATTAGTAATAATATTTTAATAAATCGTGCTAATTTCTGCTCATGACGTAGAATTTATGCTGACGTTACCTCGCTGGGAATCTTTCATCTGAAGATTTCGCACAATCCTTTGTTGTTATACTGATAATTGAAAAAAATGTCTTTTTGTAGTCTTCAATGGACCAAACTAACATGCTGTTGTGCTCAAACTCTTGATTCCTGTTTAAAGATTGTGAAAATCCCATAGATGGAGAAATGTTTAGTGATTACAGAATTTATTTGAATCAAAAAGAAATGGGTTCAATTCCAGTACCTGAAACCTTCTTGTGTAGTCTTGGTATTTAGTTCAATCTTTTCTTTTTCTTTTTGCTAAATACACAATAAATATGAATAAAAAGATATCAGGATAACTCTTTAAGCATGGTTGTAATGTATTTTCTTCATAGACATGAGTTTATTTTGTAGTAATACGTAGTTGTAAATGAGTGATGTAAACATGAAGAAGATTTGAAATGATCTGTTGTGAGAGTAATTGTTGCCTTTAAAAGTGAACTTTGATTTGAATTGTATTTATTTCTCTGGGAGAGCGTAAATGAATTGAATCCAGCGGCTATATTTTTATCTGCTGTCCACAGATGAGGGCCTTTAGAGTGAGAAGACAGAAGGAGTGGTTGTTGACGTTTAAAAAAATATTCTTTTCTGTGGGAAAACAGAAGAAAATGGCATTACAGCTTCAGCATTTTGACTTAGAATACAACTTTAAGAAAGATCTTTATGCACAACTGAGTCATGGATGACTCTGTAACAAAGCTAATTTTCTTATCATCTTATATTCAGTAAGAATCAGCAGCTGTTAAGATAACTAATCCAGAAAGTTAACAAAACATATTTTCAATCTAGCATGAAAAGACCAAACACTAGCATGAAAAAACAAAGCAAAAATTGATTGTTTAACAATCTAATAACACACTCTCTACTAAAAACCTACCATATTAAAGTGAAATAACTCTTCCCCAGTGAGCATAAGCAGATAACTTATCCAGAAAGTGATAAAAACACATTTAAAGCTAGCATAAAAAGACGAGAAACTAGCATAAAAAACCCAAGCCAGAAAATGATTGTTTTACAATCTAATAACACGTTCTTTTTGGGTTTTTTTTTTTTTAACTAAAAACCCACCATAAAATAGTGAACTAACTCTTTCCCAATCATATCAATAACATTTCGGAACTTAAAACCAACTATTTCTCGTTCAAATAAAGAAGAAATAGCCCTTACGTCCGACGCAAAAGATGGCTGCCATGTCAGTCAACAACAGGGGCGGCGTCCAGAGATCGGAACAAATCCGTCTCCCTTATTGGACGCTAAAAGTTTGATACTTGAAATCGGAAAAAATTCGGCAATTTGATTGGTGGAGTAATTGGAACAATTGGAACATTTGGAACAGAGAAGATTGAGTTGACTGAGCCTCCGAGGCAGGTGGCCGTTTTTCTCTGTGGGAGGAGGAGGAGGGGGAGGAGGGGTTTTCCGGGGGGAAGGGGGAGGGAGGGAGTGAGGGGGAGCCCCCTGCTGCCGTTCAGAAGATGGTGAGTTCAATCCCCGCCTCGGACGATCAAAACAAAAAACTTCAGATTGTGTCAATTGACAGAAAAATCTGTAAGATATTCACAAAGGTGTTTGAAATGGTTTCAGTTAAAATAAAAGTCTTTTGAACCCTGTGTGAACAGTTTGTGTAGTGCTTGTTTTTCAGGCAGGTGACCGTTTTCCTCTGTGGGAGGAGGAGGAGTGGTTTTCCGGGGGGAGGAGGGGTTTTCCGGGGGGAAGGGGGAGGGAGGGAGTGAGGGGAAGCCCCTCTCTGCCGTTCAGAAGATGGTGAGTTCGATCCCCTCCTCTGATGATCAAAACAAAAAACTTCAGATTGTGTCAATTGACAGAAAAATCTGTAAGATATTCACAAAGGTGTCTGAAATGGTTTCAGTAAAAAAAAAAAAAAAGTATTTCGAACCCTGTATCAACAGTTTGTGTAGTGCTTGTTTTTAGATTCAATCCACAACCTGAAGCCAATTGAATCTTTCTGTTCTCTCATGGAGTCCAGATGAGCCCAGGAATATGTCAACAAAATGTTTTATTTTCAACAAAACATAATAAAACACATTTAATAATCTTTATTGTTCCTGGGGTTTTGTTCCCATGTCCTCTCTCCATTCCTGTACACTTTTCCCCATCGCGTCAACTTACAGAAAAATTCTTAATATATTAACAAATGCATCTGAAA
This sequence comes from Oryzias javanicus, assembly GCA_003999625.1. NCBI lineage: Eukaryota > Metazoa > Chordata > Actinopteri > Beloniformes > Adrianichthyidae > Oryzias > Oryzias javanicus. Next base: position 25,465,487 of record CM012456.1, on the reverse strand, counting down.
TGATTTCAGTAAAAAAATAGATTTGTAAAGTTTGTCAAAGGTACAAAAAATAGTAATAAATCGAATACAAAGTGTATTAAATGTGCATCACATTTTTCACTTTAAAAGCCATCACAAACTGTTTACACAGGGTTCACAAGACTTTTTTTTCCCACTAAAACCATTTCAGACACATGTGTAAATATCTCAGGGATATTTCTGGCCTTTGCTGTGGCCTGCCTCTCCCATCATCTGATTGGCCCTCTGGTAGCGTTCCATGCTGGGGTCGTCCAGTCCTGGCGTGAAGCCCCGGCCGCGCGCCCGCTCAAAATCCTCGTGGTATTTTAGCCGAGGTTTGGCTCTCCTCTAAACCAGAGTGAGACAGAGTCTGTTTGGTGTTCTGTTCTGGTCCCACTCTGTTCTGTGGTGTTTGTGTGAGTTAGTTTAGTTTAAGTGAAGCTGTAGGGGTGAACTGCCATTTTCTTTAGATGTTTTCTCCTGTTTCTGTTAGTCCAGGGAGGTTAGTGTTTGTCATTCTTTTACTGTTTCTTTTGCATGCAAGCTCTCTGGGTTGAGTTAGTTGTTATTTTGGACTTGGTTCACCCTGAAGACTTTAGCTTCACTTCTGAGTTATTGATTGGTTTATTGTAAATTTATCTTTTTTATGGTGACCTGTTGTGCTTTTGTTACACATTTTTCCTTTATTTTACTTTTATGCTGCGTCCTAGACCCCTAGGATAAATGGGGCGTAGCAGCTGTCACTCCTCCTGGATGGTCCCTCCTTCCCTGGTGCTCTCTGTGGAGGAGTGCACAGCTGTCTGCACTTTGGAATTAAGACTATTGAAGTTGCAGCATTTCAGTTCTCAGTGTCGCTGCGTCCCTGTTAAGACCGTGAGTTTCCTGTTGGAGCCGACACTGAGGTTTCCAATTCTTTAGGTGTTTTTCTTAGTTTTTTCTGTCCTCTTGCAGTTTTCCCTCTTGTGAGGTGTCTTTGGTTTATTAAAATACATATACTGCATTTCCGAGTCCAAGCCTGATTCTCTCTCTGCTCCTGGGTTCTTGTCTCCCCAGCCGTCACACATTTACTGTGACAGTATAGAAATGTGTCTGTAGAACTTGTAGATTTTACACAACTACAAGATTTTTACAAACATGTTTTCATTTGCTCTTGATTCATAACAATTTCAATCATTAAGTATTAAACATTATTTTAAGCCTTATTTTTGTCCTATGTCCTCCATCAGAAAAATGCAACAAGTACATATTAAAAACAAAACATAATTTTCATTGGAGTGGATCTTTATCTAAACAAATATGATAAGGTTTTATTTATGAACTGTTTAAATTAGTAACATTAAAAAGAAGCACAAACATCAAGGATTGAAACTACGTTGTATTTATCTTTCAGCTTGTAACTGCATGTCATTGTTTGAACGTGGTGGTGAAGTGAATCTGTTGAAGGAGGAGATCCGCTGCTGAGAGAAGAATTGATGTTTTTAGAATATGGTTTATGGAATAGTAGCGACTGTGGTGACGTCATCCATCAGCTGTTAAATATACAATTGTCAGATCTCTAGAGGTTCAGATACCCGATCACCCAGCTGTCAGAAATCAAATCCAATCCAAAACCCTCAACCATCACAAATGTTGGCGGCAAAGAGGAAGTAACGTAAGATACATGCGCGTGATTAGGGCGTGGTTAGAGAAAGGGGATCGGGTAGCTACAGACTCTGACAGAGATGGAATTATTTTGTTTTTAGGTTTTTTCAAAGCTTTTGATAGTTTGGAACATCAAGTTATTTTAATGTCACTCCAGAACTTTGGTTTTGGCCAAAAATGTACAGACCCCATTTCAATGTTCTATAAAGACATAACCAGTGCAGTTCTGCTTCCTTCAGGAACCACCAGCAGATTTCCAGTGAACAGAGGAATTAGACAAGGTGACCCAGTCAGTCCACTTCTCTTTATTTCAGCAACAGAAATGTTAACATTATCAATACAAAATGACCTAACAATTAAACCTTTATCTGTGGCAGGAAATCCTCTAAAAATAATCCCGCTGGCTGATGACACAGCCTTACTGTTAAAACAAAAAGAAGAAATCCAAAATGCGATGAAAACTCTCTTTATTCTCTCAAGCTTCAGGTCTAAAATTAAACAAAAACAAATGTGACATAATGACAATTCATGACACCAAAGAAACTCACATGTATAATATCCCAGTAAAAAACAAAACACTTAGGAATAATGACTAATAGAAATTTTAAGGACAGACTGAATACTAATATTCAATCAATAATTGGCAAAAATCAAAAGATCTTAAACAGTTGGTTACAGAGAAACATTTCAATTTTTGGTAGAATTTTATGAACAAAAATGGAGAGCATTTCTAGACTCATCTACCAGCCTTTGCTGTGGCTTTCCCCGACTCTTGTATGAAAAACATCAACAAAAATTAATATCATTTTATTTGGAGTAATAAACATCACCTAATTAGAAAAAATGACAGTTAAACCAATTGAAGAGGGAGGGATGAATGTTACAGATTTTGAGGTGATGAATGGAGTTATTAAATTGTAATGGCTAAAAACCTTTATTAAAAACAAGCATTCTCACTGGTTCTCTAGACCTTCATACTTATTCCACAAAGTTGGAGGCTTTGAATTACTATTAAAATGGGATTTTGATCCAATTAAATTACCAATCAAACTTTCTGAATTTCACAAACAAGTTTTACTTTATTGGAAGTTAATCTACACGCCCTCGTACTTCGTCAATCTGGAATAATAGATTTCTTCTGTACAAAAGTAAATCTTTATTTTATAAAACTTGGATGGATAAAGGAATATGGGCCGCAGTTCAACTGATGACAAATGATGGTACATTTCTTAATCACATAGAATTTAAAACCAAGTTTCAGTTGGATTGCACAAATAAAGAATATTCAAGAGTCATTAAATCAATCTCTCTATTCTGCCCTCCCTGACCTGGATCCAGTTTGGCAGATAGACGAACAAGTCTCAATGAGAAGCAGGTTTTCAGGTCTTCTGAAGATTTATTTTCCCATCAAGAAATGTAAAACTGTGAACAGCATACAAAACGACTGTGGGTTAGCATGATTGATTTACACATAGAACTGCTAGCTGCTAACATTCACATGCTCTAGACACATTTTAATAACAAACAAACTCATTCATTTTACTTACAGGCATGGATTCACTGAGCTCCATAGAACAAAAATGAAAGTAAAGTGCAGTTTTGAGATAGTTTCATACACTGTTTTATAGTCTTCTTTTTACTAAAACTAAAACAGCACACCTGCTCCATCTAGTGGTCAAACGATGAAACAGCTCAGACTAGAAGACAGAACACTCTCCTAAACTTATTCAGTTGATTAAAGCAAATGTACAACACTCCTTGATTTGACCTCAGCTCCCATCTTTGTTGATTGATAGCATTCTTTTTTTGATATAAAGTGCAATAATACATTAAGAACATCCTTGACATACAAACTATTCCCTCTACCTATTAGAAGAAAAACTTTGTCCCTATCTTTTTTAAAAATGACACTTGTAATATTAGGTCAAATTTCTTTTCATTTCCTCTTATACCAAAAATGAAAAGAGGTCCATTTCAAAACAATCAACAATATTTATCATGCAAAGAATTCCTACATTTAAGATTTACCATTCAAGATAATATATGTCAAATATGTAAAAATGATATTGAAACCCAAAAGCATCTTTTTTATGACTGTAATGTTGTTAATCATTTGTGGGGTGATTTATATACATGGCTTTTAACAGAAAATACATTCCATTATTTACATATCCTAATGTACAATTCGGTTGTATTGACAAAGAAAATTCAAACTTTGTTCAATAATTTAGTAATTTTTGGTAAGTTTTTTATTGCAAGAGAGAGAGTCCCCACTTTATGTTCTTTAAAAACCACTTGCATCTTTTTTTGTAAATCTCTTGAAAAGATAAAAAAATAAAAATGCCATAAAACTTTTAGATTGTTTGTCTGTTTACCTGGACAGATGAGATTTTTCCTTACCCTTTATTTTATGGATAATCTTGGTTGGAATGTTTTAGATATTGATGCCTCCCAATTTGCTTAAGATTTCTGAGTATAGTTAGAACATTTTATTTCAATGTTATCTACATTTATATTTATTTTCTTACATTTCTTTTTCTCTCTCTGCTCTTTCATTAATGCTTAAATTGAATTCATTTTGTTTTCACATGTATACATATCTGGTAAGACGCTTTGTAATGTCCAATGCCATGCTTTTGTAATGTCTAACTTGTCAATAAAAGAAAGAAAAAAAGACTACTGACAGAGAGGAGGGGCCTTTCTGCCTTTTGCTCATTTGACACATGTGAATATGTTTCTTTCTGACATCAGTATAAATGAATGTTGACTGCTGTTGGAGTGTCTGCTATCTGGCTGAGAAATCCTCCTTAAAAACTCTTCTTCTTGCTTAGGTTGAGCTGACATGTGGATCAGATCCAGTTCAGATGTAGATCTGCAGCAGGAATGCTTCAGCATTCAATCTCTCTCATCATCTAAGATGAACAGACAGAGAGGTCAACGCTTGACCTCAGGAGGCCTGCAGAGGTGTCTGTGTGCTTTGTGCTGCAGACATGTGGTGTGGAAGCTCAGCTTGTTTTCTCCTTCTCCTCAGGATCCTCCTGGGATGCTGCAGCAGGTGCTGATCTTCTTCTCAAAGCTGCAGCTGCTGAACGTACCTGGATGGGTTTGGGTTTCTGTCATCAGAGCTGCTTTCAACTCATCTGTAGTAATGAGTCACACATTTATGGAGAGGGGGGGTCACTCACATGCGGCTGTGTGCTTCAGGTGTGAGCAGGTGGTCTCGGGCTCCACCGCCGTCGTCAGACTGCTTACGTCCTGGCCTCTGTCGGATCAGCTGCTCCACTTCCTGCTCAAGACTCCGCCTCTGATGCCGCTGCAGCGCTGCCACCACATCTCTGATCAGGTGAGAGCCGACAGGTGAAGGTCACACCTGCAAGTATGAAGACAGCCGTCTGAGTGTCCAGCTGAAAGACCTGGACCTGTCTGTGTCCTCAGGTTAGCATGATGTCTCTGTGTTTGGTGGAAGAAGAACAGAAGTGAAGAACAGCTGGAGAAATGACATCTAAAACTACTGTTTAGTAAAGTTGCTTCTGAAAGGCCCAGGATTAAAAGGACTTCAAACGGTTCATCAATTAGAGGCACATTCAAATCCAATAACAGTCAAGTCCAAATGTACTGGTAGAAACATCTAGTGGTGTCAAATAGTGGCAGATTCAAAGAACAACCAACTCCTACTGGAAACAGAGAACAAAGTCCATGTGAAAAAAGTCCATGAAAACATGAGAGAAAAGAGGGTCCAAGTGCAAACAGTCCCAGTCTGGAACGAGACCTTCCTCCATCACTGTTCCAGACAGTTGGAGCTTCATCACCACACCGAGCTTCTAAAAACACCATTTACATTCCAACACAGTTGAGACACACAAATAGAAAATGCTCCCATTGGGTTGAAATGATTGAAACCCGCTCACATTCAATCCAGTGTTCAGCACGCCACCCTGTCCGGAGGGTTCGGGCTGACGACAGCACGACCGATCCTGAACCGAATCATCTTTAAAATGCTACACAAGCTAAACAGGATTAGCGTTGGATTGCTGCTGACAGTTTATGGCAGCTTACGTTTTGGAGCTGGCGTTCAACACACGGCCGCATTCCCGAGGGAGTTCATCAAAGAACGTTTGACTGGTAGCCGGACGGACACACGTGGATGACGGCGGCGTTTCAGGAGGAGCGGCTGCGCATTGCGTCATCGGTGCAAAGGCGGTTTCTGGGTCTTAGTGCCCGACGGGTTACAACCCTCAGTTGCACTAAAAAACAGCAGCAACATTGCAGGAGCTTGGGTGGCATCACGTGACGTCACGTGACGTCGCATGACGTCATTTGACGTCACGTGATGCAGCTTGGACACTATAAATAGAACCACTTTCCTCTGCAACTTCATTGCGATTGTTTCTCTAGAGACAGACACAACACCACAAACACCTGAAGACCTGAGATCCAAAACTCTAAAACCTGAAGACCCAAAAACCCAAAGACCTAAAATCCAAAAACCCAAACCCCAAAGACCCCAAACCCAAAACCCAAAACCCAAAAACTCAAAAAACAAAACCCAAATACCCAAAACCCCAAAAACCCCAACAAAGACCCAAAAATGTCTGAACATCCCACCAAGCTTTTTGTGGGTGGACTATGTGCCACCACAGACGACGATGGGCTTTGCCAGCACTTTGAGCGCTTTGGCGAGCTTATAGACCATGTCGTCATCAAACACAAGACCCAGAAAAGATCTCGCTGCTTTGGTTTTGTGACCTACGCCAAACCGGAGCAGGCCGCCGCAGCCATTGCTGCAGCCCCACACACAGTTGACGGGTACGCGGTGGAAATCAAGCGGGCTGTTGCAAAAGAACCACCGTCTAACAAATCTGAATCTTTGGCCAGTGCTATGGAGAAGAAAATCTTTGTTGGTGGCTTGAAGAACGACATCTTCGAGTTTCACCTCAACCAATACTTCTCTCAGTATGGTCAAGTGGAGAAGTCTGAAATCATGGTAGATTTGGAGACCCGACAGAACCGAGGATTTGGCTTTGTGCACTTCACAGATCCCGCAGCAGCAGACAAAGCTGCGCTTGTGAAGTTCCACACAGTCAATGAACATCAAGTTGAAGTGAAAAAAGCTTTGACTAAGCAAGAGATAAAGGGAGAAGATGGAACAACTCCAAGAGTCATGGGCGCAAACCAAACTGGCAACGGTGGCAGAGATTATCCCGGAAACAACAGTAACGCGGGATATGACGGCTCACACGGAGCCGGGTATTCCTACCAGGTGAACTATGACTATGGAAATGGATTTAGTGATAACCAGGAATACGGCGGCTCACACACACTCAACGTGAACGCCAGGGAATTTAAACAGGCTTTTGAAAAAGCCCAATGTAACAAGCCTGAACCTCTGACCAATGCCACGGGGAAGAAAATATTTGTTGGTGGCTTGAAGAACGACATCTTCGAGTTCCATCTCAACCAATATTTCTCTCAGTATGGTCAAGTGGAGAAGTCTGAAATCATGGTAGACATGGTGACCGGACGGAACCGAGGATTTGGCTTTGTGCACTTCACAGATCCCTCAGCAGTAGACAGCGTTGTGCTTGTTAGGTTCCACACAATCAATGGACACACAGTTGAAGTGAAGAAAGCTTTGACTAAGCAAGAGATGCAGGGAGAAGATGGAACAACGCCAAGAGTCATGGGGGGAAATCAAAATGGGTACGGCGGCGCACACGGAGCCGGGTATTCCGACCGGGGAAGTTCTTTTGGCGGATACTATGGCTATGGAAATGGCGCCGGATTTAACGATAACCAGGGATACGGATTCTCACATGGAGCTGGGTTTTCCGACCAGGGAAGCTCTTATGGCGGATACTATAGTTATGGAAATGACGCCAGATTTAATGATAACGGGGGATACAGCAGCCCATACACATGCAGCCGTTGTGGTCATGAAAATCTCTCTGGAGGCTGGAATGTCTACAACGGCTATGGACAGCAGTACTCTGGCTACGGCCCAAACGAGGGTTATTTTGGCGGCCAGAGAACTGCTCCTTACAGCGGAGGCTGCTAGACCCTAGGGACCCTTCCTTTATGAACCCACACGAGGAGAGTGTGGTTGTTTTTTAGAGTTAGAATATATGTTTGTTTTTTATTTTTAGTATTAGATTATTTGTAGGACTTCTTTTTGTTAGATTGTTTCTTAATTTTTACGTGGATTATTCTGTTATGCCTTTTATTGTAAAAATTGTAAATGCAGATGTTAGTAAAAAAAAAAAAAAACAAAAAACAAAAAAAAAAAAAAACAAAAAAACAAAAAAAAAAACCAAAAAAAAACAAAATCAAAAAAAAAAAAAACACGCACACATACGCATCCACACACACCCCCAACCCACGCACCACATACAACACACACACATACACACCCCCCACACATACACACACCTACACACACAAATATACACACACACCACACCCACATACATAAACACCACACACACACCCACCCCCCACACCACACCCACACACACCACACCACCCCCACACACCACACACACCACACACACACACACCCCTCCGTGAACTGCCGCCTTAACGTGGCGGACGGGTTTGAGTGCTCGAATGATCTCAGCTGTTTTGGGCTTTTGCCCCTGCTAGGCAGACAGGTTCTGAGTGACGAGCCAGACTAAGAGCAGTTCAGAAACCTTTTTATCAGAAGTGATTTTTAACGTTTTATTAACATTTTATTTAACACCTACTTTTTGTTGTTTTTTTTTAAACACATTTAGGGTAAACATACAGAAGAGGGCAGACATTGTAAGTAAAATATAGGGAAAAACAAAACAAACAAAACAAAAAAAATGTAAGATAGAGAAACAATAATGAAACTACTGGGGAAACAACGTAACAACAGAGCAAAGAAAAAAAATGAAAAAAACATACACATGGATTGACTTGACTCCACAGGTTTTTTACTTGCTCCATATATATTCTTATGTTCTTTTTGTCATGTATATAGTCCATTTTATGAAAAGTTCTTCTTCCATTTGTATCTTATGATTCAACATTTCCATCTTATATATTTCTTCTTCTATTTCCTCCCATTCCTGTTGTATTGGTGGGTCTGTCTTGGACCAGTTTTTTGTAATTGTTTTCTTACAGGCAGCTAGGACGATTTGAATTAAATACTTGTCATTTAAAACAATATTGCTTGATAAATTGCCCATGTAAAAAAATGACTTGTTTTTAGTACATTGTAACCCAAGATTGTAATGATGACCTGATGGATGTCTTCCCAGAAAGAACTGATTACAGGGCAAAGCCAGAAATATCAGAATGATCTGCATTAGGTTTTCACATTTTCTCCAACATAATTATGGTGCTATAGTGGTTTTGCTTTTGAGTTTAGGTGTTACAAAAAATTGGATTATATATTTCCAATAATGCAGTCTCCAACTTTGTGATGAAGTGAAGCTTTGCTGCGTTTGCCAAATTTGAAGCCATTTACATCACCATTTACAGCTATTTACATCCAGATCTCTTTCTCATTTCTGTTTGACATTTATGATGCTCTTGCCTTTTATTTCCATTAGGTGTTTGTAAAGTGTTGATATAATTCTATGTTTCTTGGAGTTGTAGGTTTCAGCAATAACTTGGACAATACCCTGATCCAAATTAGACTTGGCTCTTATTTCTTTGTCAAAATAATCTCTTATTTGCAAAAACCTAAAATAATCACAATTATTCAGACAGTATTTTTGTTTCATAGTTTTGAAACTCAAAAATGTTCCATTTTTTATCAATGTGCATACTGCAGTTAGAACTCCATTCATTCCATTTTTTATCGTAAAAACCTGGTTTGAAGTCTTTATGGTGACCAACCCACTGCAGTATTCTAACCTCGTTTTCTAGTTTATATTTCCGGACGATTCTATACCATAATTCCATTTTAAATTGTGTAGTTGCTCCTTTTTTGTCCAGTCGGTTTGAAGCGTCCTGTCTATCTCCAACAAAGCTATGAATTTTTCTTCCCTGTATAAATTGTTCTACGTTTTTCCATTTAGATATAAAATTATCATCACACCAACAAATTAGAGGTCTGAGCTTTGCTGTTCAGTTCAATCAAATCTATTGCTTTGTCTTTTATAATATTATGTCAACTGGCTGGCAAAAAGCAACAAAAATATACAAGTAAAGAACAAAATAAATAAATAAACAACACATAAGCAAACAGTAAGAACAACAAATCAACAACAATAATAATACCTAAATAAGTAACATTCAATAAATGAATGAAGCAAGAACTTCAGGTTCTGTTTTTTTGTTTTTTTCTGTTAAATTTCACCCGTTCCTGATGGCCTCATGATTCATATGATGAAAGCATTTGTTTTTTCAGAATTGTTTTAAATGTAGTAATGGAACAAGACTCTTATTGATTTTTCAGGATTATTCCATAATCGAGTACCCTGCACTGAGACACTTTTCTCCTTCATTTTTGTTCTAAATGTGTTTGTTTTGAAAATGTACTGCCCTGTTAGGTTAGAATTGCTCTTTCTTTTTTCAAACTTATTCTGTATGTTATGCGGTAAACTTATGCTATGTGCTCTATACATAAGTTTGAGTTTAGAGTGATTTACTAAGTCTTTAAATTTTAAGATTTTCAGCTTTATAAACAGTGGCATAGATGGATCCAAATAATTACTCCCCATGATGATTCTTATTTCTTGTTTCTTTAATACAAATATGGAATTTATTGATTTCTTGTTTGCGTTTCCCCAAATTTCTATGCAATATGTCAGATATGGAACAATCAATGAGTTATATATGAGGTATAACGATTTTTTGTCTAATGACCATTTAACCTTATATAACAGAGCTATTGTATTTGCTATCTTTGTTTTTATGTCATTGATTAGTGATTTCCAGTTTGTTTTATCATCTATGATGATTTCTAGGAACTCGGTTTCTTTTACTTGTTTAATTTGAGAACCTGCAATCTCAAATAAGATATTACTATTCATCTTTTGATTGCTAAATACCATGAAATTTGTTTTTTCACATTTAATTGACAGTTTATTTATATCAAACCATTTTTTTATTTTTTCCAACTCCGTTTGAATTACTTCTTTCATTGTTTTTATGTCATCCCCCACATGGTAGAGCGTAGTATCATCTGCAAATAAAATGCATTTTAAGAATTTGGTTGCACTGGTGATATCATTTATATCGATGGTAAACAGTTTGGAACCTAAGACTGAACCCTGGGGCACCCCACATGTTATTGAACTTAATGTGGATTTCGTGTCATTTATTTGAACAAACTGTTTTCTGTTTGATAGACAGCTGTAATCCACTGCAGGGTGACTCCTCTGATGTCATATTTATTCATTGTTTTCAGTAATAAATTGTGGTTTATGATGTCAAATGCTTTTTTAAGGTCAATGAAAATACTGATGAGGTGCTTTTTTGGTCAAATGTCCATTAGTGCCAGTGTTGTGGAGTGATTAGCTCTGAACCTGTACTGACTCCTGTTTAAGGTACCCTCTTTATCAAGGAATTTATCTAGTCTGGCAACAAATAGTTTTTCCAATATTTTGCAGAATTGTGGTAGCAGGGATATTGGTCTATAATGAGATAGTGTTTGTTTCCACTTTGATGAATGTGTATTATTTTGCAGTTTTCATCCTATCAGGAAATGTTCAGATGAAAATGATCAATCACATACATAGGTGAATGGTTGTAGAACATATTCAATTATGTTTTTTATTCAAGTCATATCTAAGTTGTCACAATCGGTCGATCTTTTGTTCAAAGATTTACTCACTATGTTCCTCACTTCTTCTTTAGTGACAGCATTTAAGAACTAAAGAAATAAATTGAAATAAATAAATAAATTGAACATACTGTTTACACTATCTTCTATATTTTCACTTGCTTCATGATCCTCATTGGTTATGAAATTTTTAGCCAAGTTTGGTCCAATGCTAACAAAAAAATTATTGAATCCATCTGCTGTATCCTTTGTGTCATGTAATTCAATGCAATCTTTTTCAAAATAGTTTGGGAGTGATTCCTGAGTTTGATCCTTGCCCAGAACTCTATTAATGATTCTCCACATTGCCTTAGCGTTACTTCTATTTTGCTCCAGCAATTTATTATAGTACTTTTTTTTGTCTTCTGATCACAGAAACCAGTTTATTTTTGTATATTTTATACATGTTTTCAGCTTCTGTGGTTCTTAACTCTAAATATTTTTTGTATAAATTATTTTTCTTTTTGCAAGCATTCCGTAATCCTTTTGTCATCCATGGTTTACTTTGAGTTTTTTTAATATTCAGTTTCTTTAGTGTACAATTTTTTTCGTATAAGCCATTAATGATATCACTAAAGGAATTATAGGCATTATTTACATCATTTACATAAACTTCCTTCCATCTTTGTTGGTGTAAATCTCTTTTCAATGCCTCCATTGCGCTTTGTGATCTGTCTCTGCTTACTGATTCTGTTTTGGGTTGTGGTTTCATAGAATATTGTTCACAGACTGTAGATGATCGCTGACATCTGTCATCACTATGCCACTTTTTCCCAAATCTTTTGAAACATTTGTAAATATATTATCTATAATTGTTGCATTTAGTGCTGTGGTTTTTGTTGGCTTGTTTATCAAGGGACATAGTCCAAGACTATACATTGAGTTTACAAAGTCATTGCTTATCCTTGACACACTTAATTTGCCCAAGTCAATATTAAAATCACCACTTATTCCAGATTTCACTGAGCAATTTGGTTATTGCATCTGTAAACATCCCCACACAGGTGCCGCGTGTTCTGTAAACACAGCTAACAATGAGATTTTTGTTTTTTTCAGAAATGATTTCTACTATAATGATTTCCATCATATTGTTACCACCAAGTGTCATTTTCCCAATAAGTTTACATTTTAAATCTTTTTTTACATACAATGTGACTCCACCACCTTTTCTATTTTTTCTGTTTAAACAATACAAGTCATTTCCCTTTATATGAACAGCGTCAGTGTCTGCATCTCTCAACCATGTTTCAGATACTGCAGTGATGCTAAACCTTTTATCATTTGTGTTAGAAATTCCTGAATTTGATCATAATTACATTTCAGACTTCTTCTGTTCAAATGGATGATGGATAGAGATCCTTTTGTGATCCACTCATTCAACTCTATTTCACTGCAGTATTTGCACTCATGTTCTGGATGAAGAGGCAGATTTTTAGCCTTTCCCAAACCATATATTTTGTCCGGTTCACTTTGTATATTTATTTTTGTATCCATAAGTAGCTATTATGTTTTTATTTGAAGACATCTCATTTCTGTAGTTTACAAATATATACTGTATTGGGTTCCATTTGAATTTATTCTGTTATTTCAATCATACGTTCTTCATTTGCAGAATTTTTCCAAATCTTTTAATTCTTTGATCTTTTTGGCTTGTGATCCTTCTTTTTCTTCGATCTGCACGTTTCCATTCCTGGTCCATGTGGATACAATTGTCTTCTGTTTTTTTAATATTCTTGCCTCTATAGCAATGGTGCCATTTTTTATGTTAGATGCTCGTTTATGTACACATTGGACCCCCTCAGATTGTTTTTCTTGTCGTATATTCAGTGGGGGAAATATGAGTAAAGAAGAAAATGTATGAAGATAAAAATAGAAGCAATAATCCAAAAAATTAAATAAGAGAAAATAATCTAGTCATCAAGTATTAAGGCACAAAGTTCAACTGTCTGGTTTTGGATCCTTTTGATAGTGCTATAAAATTGATGTAGTTCACTTATACAAATACAAATTAAGAGAGGATAAATGCTGCACTTGTGAAAATAAACCTGTTTTGAAATATCAGTAAATTGACAATGCTTTCTATATTTTTATTGTCAAGGCTAAAATACGTAATGATGAATCGTTGCTGGAACCTGAGAGACCTCCATGCCTCTTACTGATGTCATCTCTTTTGTAGGGGGTCAAACTCAATCACACCAGCAGCCAAAATCCAAAACACAGCTTATGTCCCAGGCCGAAGAAGACAGACATTTATTAAACACTCTAAAACTACATTTCTAAAACTGTAACTTTTTAACATAATTATGTGTAATAAAACAGCAGGAATATTATTCCAGAATGAATCAATTTAAACCTTAGATAACTTTCAATATTTTACCCTACAAAAAATATTCTGTCAAAATTATATAAGTTAGAAATGAGCACAAGATAACATCAGGCCATTAATAACAATAATATAAAATGATCAGGAGGGCCGGATGGAATTACCAGGAGGGCCGGATCCGGCCCCCTTGTCAAGGTGTTACTTTTAGCTACCCTGCCCTTAAAAAAAAAAAAAAAAAAATTAACTAAACTCATCCACTTTTGAACCACGAGAGGCCAGATCAGCTGGATTATTCCATGTGTTGACGAACCTCCACTGTGATGGTTGGGAGTTCCTTAGGGTTTCAGAGACTCTGTTAGTGACACAAACTTTGAATCTGGACGTCTCATTCTTTATGTACTTCAGAACAGAGCCACTGTCAGTCCAAGAACTAGATTCCTGTAGATCCATATTTAGTTCTGGGCGTAAGAAGCCCTCTATTCGACTTGTCATTGTAGCAGCGGTGAGCTCCATTCTTGGTATGCTGACCGTCTTTAAGGGAGCTACTCTCACCTTTCCAATGAGAAAAGCACAGAGCACTTGAGACTGTGTGTCCAGTAGCTCTAAGTTCTAGAATTAGTTCATTAGTTTAGACTTTTAGTTCCTACAACCACTGATGGAAAACTGGCCTTTTAGCTAATTCTGTCTTTTTTAAAACTATGTAGTTTGTCTTGTTTAACCATGTGGTTCTCTTTTAACATGCATTGACCCCTTTTAAACAAACAAATACAAATAGCATTTTAATAAGAAATACAATTCAAATAATCAAGTGCTCATTTAAAAGTTCTGAATCTCTTTAAAGCACATTTATTTTTTTCCACAGAAATGACAAAAAGCGTTCTAAATGGAAACCATAAGACAGTATATATCCAAAAATGTAGAAATTATATTTGAAAAAAATATTTGAGTATTCAAATTGAATAATTGAAAAAGAAATGACTAAATGCATAAAAAACACAAACATTCTTACAGAAAACATCAATAAAAATGGTAGAAAATAAACATCTAAAAATTGATATCCTCAGAATATTTTACTTTAAAAACCTAAATCTATATAGAAAAGCACAAAATGATCAAATCTAAAACAATAGGTGCTCCATGTATGCTGATATTATTTCTCTGTTAAAGTGGTGGGGCATGCCCTCTTTTTCTCTGGTTCTGCCCTCCAACTGTCATATGTTTGAGTCTCCGTGGCTTCACCAAACCCGTTCCAAAGTACTGACGGTGTGATGGGGGCTGTCTGTTTGCTGCATGTTATGTGATCTCTCTCTTTAACGTGTTTCCTTTTCGTGACCCCCATTTGCTCTGCTTCCATTTCTCTCTTTCTGTATTGCTGTGTTGTGTATGGTGTGTTTGAAACAGGCTGAGTGATGGTGGGACTGAGTCTTTCATCGGCATAGCAGGAGGCGGCACAACTACACCCAAGTGAAAGTTTCAAATGGGTGGAGCCAACACCTGTGAACTGGACCCTGATCCCATGATGATGGGTGTAGAGCTCAACCAAGCTTTTGGGGTGCTGGAATCTGCCGCTGTGGCCTCGGTTTCAGTTTTGCCTCCCCAGCAGAGTTTGGTGGCAGTACAAAAATGTGAGGCTCAGCCAAGGTCCCGTTTGAAGATGTTGTCCTTTCTGAAGTGGATCGGGAAGTTTTTCTGTTGCTGCCATGGAAGCAGCAGGTCGTGGGATGTCCTGGTTCAGAGGGAGTTTTTCTTGTGCCCGACACCGCCTGCTGTACCTGTAAAGACAAGCGCAAAAGTGTTTTACAGAAATGTTCAACAATAGATTCAATAGAAGGGCAACAAATCCCTTTCTGCCATGTGAACACAAGATGCAACACAGATGAAATAGCTTGACCTAACTATTGTTTTATCCTCTTTTTTTAATACTATTTGGATTTTTCTCTATGCATTCTAAATGATCCAGCCTCTTCTCTTTTTATCTTGGATGCTGCTGAAAACGTACCCATGAGGAAGAACATTCATGTATTCAAATCCTTCTCATTTACTTACCATTGTGTGACTGTAGCAGCATTTACTTCTGGGAGCTGGATGCTGGTCTCACTCACTATTATGGAGACAATGCACTCTCTGTTCGTCTTGTACGTGCACACAACCATTGTGAATGGAGAAATCTTCCTCCCCTCACAGGGCACAGCGTTTGGATACAACACAGAGTCTCACAAATAGTGCCTCCACCACTCGGTTGCAGTCTGGCCACTGTGCAGGACTGTGAGCGCCAATAAATCACCTTCATGAAAAAAAGGGAAAAAGAAAAGGACAAGCATGTATGAGAAAGAACTGAATTTTAAAGCTCAACAGTTGGTTCTGTGTCATCTCCTGTGCACAACTCTTTTCTGTTTTTTGTCTGCTCACCTTTTTGTGCTTTCCACACCGGGGACTTCAATCTTTTTGGTAGCCCTAAATCTGCCCTGCTTCAGGTGGGCTTGGTGACGGTGGGAGTAGACTGTTCTGCATTTGTCATAATCCAATAGAACAACCGTGTTAGTGAAATAAACTGAAAGAAATCTGAAAGCTATGTTTTTAAGAAACCTCATTCTTACGTCACGTGAAGAGTCCAACTGTTGACTGGTTGATGGACGATCTTTTAGGAGGCTGTAAAGAAAAGACAAATACCTTAATAAATGATGACATGATACATCTTCATCATAAAAGCCATTAAAAATACAATTCTGATTTGTAAAATAACATTAAAAACAAATAAAACATGCAGACTACTTCATCTTGTTCTTTGTTCTTAAAGAAAAGCTTAACAAAACTCACAGCTCTGTTCATCAGTGGATAAGACTGGAGGGAGCACAGAGGTAGCAGCAGAAGGTGATGAGGACAGAGATGTGATCTGGGTCCGGGGGCTGAGTGCATCGCGCTTGTCGTAGGACCCTCAGGAAGCGCAGGAGGAGACCAAGAGGGGCCAGGTTGAGGGGTGGGAGCTGACAGACTGCTGACCCGTGCCGAGGATGAGTTTGAAGAGATTGGGAAGGTTCTGACCGGCTCCAAAGTGGGCACAGTAATGTCTTCACAATCCTCAGGTTCATGGTAGCTGTCTTCAAGCTCCAAGTCAGTTGTCTCTGACTCCTCAACAG
Source organism: Oryzias javanicus (assembly GCA_003999625.1). NCBI lineage: Eukaryota > Metazoa > Chordata > Actinopteri > Beloniformes > Adrianichthyidae > Oryzias > Oryzias javanicus. The sequence goes on along the minus strand of CM012456.1, from coordinate 25,448,596 downwards.
CCTTTCGCTAATATTGGAGAACTTTACCAGTTTGCTGGTAAAGGGACTCCACCCCAAAAAGTTCACCTGTAAAAGAAAGCAATCAGTAGAAGGAAAATATCATTTAAGTTCTTTTCAAAAAAGTCTGCATACCTGTTGTGTTTCTTGGACAGTATAGGGACACAGTTTCCACCAAGGACCTCCTCGGACAAACTGTTAGCAGCACGACGCAGAAGATGGTTGTACGAGCATGGCTGCTGCTCGTCTGTGGTGGCTGCAACAGCGCGCTCTTCCTTCCATCTGGCCAGCCCATCTAACAAGTAAGCCTGGAAGAAGACATCACTTGCCAGGGTGCCTGTAATAAACATGCAACAAAAAACACATGTTTCCATGCATTAATAAATCTAGATTTTTAATTAAAAAAAAAAAAAAAAAAAGGTATTTGAAAGCCGATATTAAATGTTTTTATTTGCAAATTATGATTTTTTTCTTAACACATTACATTTTGTTTGCAACTTGGAACATTTGGCTTGTAATATGGTGGCACAAAAGTCCCTCCATACTCCCATTCTTTAATAATATTCATCAGCATTACTTTCTTTGCTTTAAAGACTTTTTTCTGTCACGATTTGTCGTTTCCTTATTTACTTTTCTCACACGTTATACTAAATGTATTTAGCTATTATTTGGAATAATATATTGTTCAGTGTCGGTTGTTATTTTGCCATAATTGTGTGTAACCTGTAAACAAATAAAACTGAAATGATCTGTCACAGTGATTCATCAACAGTTTATCGTTCACTCAAATATTTTTACTTTCCAGTAAAAATGAATAATGCTGATAAACCTCTAACATTTTTACCCATAGTTTTATTTTCACTTATTTAGAACAAACAGTTAATATGATATCATCTTTTATTTGGAATAATTAATCTTCTTGTAAAGGACCGGAATTATTATCTTTTATTATTTAATGGGCTGTCTTTAATTATTATCCGGTAAACACCGGAAGTTGGGTTTAGTTTCCGGGAGCTTGACATATAAACACCGGAAGTTGGGTTTCATTTCCGGGAGCTTGACATGCGCGGTTCTTGTGGCAACTGGAGCGTCTTCTCATGTAAGTTCAGTTAGTTGTCAGAGTTTTCATTTAAAGTGTGTGTACTCTTGTGATTTTCAGAGATGTATATATTGTGTATTTTATTTACATTAGACTGAATTATATCTGCCACATTTGTGTAATTTAGTTCGGTCGGCCCCCCCTCCCGAGGATAGCAGGTGGGAGCGATAGAGGAGGGAAACCCTGCAGTTAGCACCCTTGGCAAGCGAAGCGAGGTGCGTTATATTGTTTCACGTTGTACCTTTGTATGTTAATGATTGTTCATTATATCTCATTAATTGTCTTATTTTTGATGTAGTTTTCACGGTGCCAAACGAAATAAAACTACTGCACCCGTCAGAAGCTCTCTTCTGTTCCTTGAGACCAAGGCTGCTACAGTGAAAACTCGACGCACATCCTAGGAGTTCGGGATCTTCAATCATCCTACATCCAGATGCTTCAGACAGAGAAGACTTCGACTGAAAGAGACAATTTATTCTAAGGAAGGTACTGTTCTACTGAAACCACTCCGCAAACTGGACTTTAATATTTAACAAAAAAAAAAAAAAAACAAAAAAAAAAAAAAAAAAAAAAAAAAAAAAAAGGGTTATTTGTTATTGAATATGGACATTTGTTGTATTTATCTATTGAAAGTGTCAACATCCGTGGTTTGGTTTGTGTACAAATGCTAATGTTTCAAATGACTCTAGAGAAGTTAAGTTTCACTATTTTATTGTAAACTGTAAGCTAAGTTAAGAACACCTAAAATGGAAGAGACAGATCACAGCAACACATTTTCAACATCCACTGAAGCAAAACAAGCTAGGTCTAGCTCCAGAGAGCGAAAACTAACAGAAAAGGCCAAGAAATGTTTGAACAGGAAGCAAAGAAGAATGAAAAAACATTTATCAAGGCATATACCTCTTGGAAGGAGACAGCAAAACAAACCAGAGCCAGACTTAAAACATTTTGCTCAGCTGAAGACCTGGATGTGACTCAACGGGAGATCAAAACTAAGCAAGCTACAGTTCACCAAAATTATGATCCCATCCTAAGAAATCAGATGACTACCCCAGATATTGTTAAGAAAATGGACGCATGTGATGCTATAACAATGGAAATTGTGATCTGATCAATAAACGTTTAGAGAATACAAACGATGCATTCAATGACCAACTTGAAAAGGAGAGAGTAAGGATGGTTTTGAATAAGGATGAGTATGGGTCAATCTTTGGAAACACGGAGACTGAGACAACTGCCTCAGAGACCTCTGATTCACACTCAAGAACATCTTCGAGATCTAGCAAACGCGCAGATGCTGAAGCTGACCTCGCGGCTAAACTTGAGCAGGCAAAGGCGGTGCAACAATGCATGAACAACAAATAAAACTAAATAGATTGGAGAGTGAACTAAAACTCAAGGAAGCACAAATGCTAGCAGAAATGAAACTTAAACTACAGGAGGGAAAACAAAGATGGAGTTGCTGCAAGCTGAAAGTGAAATTAAAGTAGCAGCTGCACGAGTTAGAGCCTACGATGCTTATGATCCCTTGTCAATCTGAACCCTGAATCAAACCACAGAATACAACACAACAGTCAAAACGACCTCTTCCAAAATGCACTGAATCCACAAGCCACTCCCTTTCAATCTCAACACAAACCCTGTGAGGTAACAAGTATCACAGAGGAGACTAACTTCACACAAGGACTTGCAAGCTTGCTCATCTCAAACCGTCTGCCTGTGCTGAACCCACACTGTTTACTGGAGATCCCTTAAAGTTCGTAGATTGGAAGATCTCTTTCATGGCATTGATCGGCTCCAAACCATTTCCTGCATGTGAGAAAATGTTGTATCTGAAGAGATATCTCGCAGGTGAAGCACGCCAGGCAGTGGAAGGTTTCTTCTACAGAAACTCAGAAGATGCATATCAGGGAGCCTGGGATCTCTTACAGGAAAGATATGGAAATCAGTTTGTTGTGCAGAGAGCCTTCAGGGACAAATAATGAAATGGCCAAAAATACCAGCAATGACCCAGTAGCACTCAGAGAATTGGCAGACTTCCTTCAGGCTGCGTTGAAGCCCTTCCCCCACGTCAAAGGTCTCTCCATACTTAACGACTGTGAAGAAAATCATAAACTTCTCAAAAAATTACCTGACTGGATTGTGCGCAGATGGAGTCGCATTGTGGTAGAAGAACTAGATAAATCTCAGGATTATCCAACATTAGCCTGCTTTACAAACTTTCTCCAAACAGAAGCCAGAATAGCTTGTAACCCATTGCATCTCCTTCTACTAAAACCAAGATCCTCAGATGAAAGACCTTCTAAGCAAGCTAAACATTCAGCACAACTGCTCAAAGAAACTGTTCACACCTGGCACTTCAGGAAGTCCAGTTAACAAAAAATCCTTGCTTAGTGTGTGACGAGGAACGCATGGTGTCGCTAAGTGCCCAATATTTGCAGCAAAGCCTACTGATGAAAAAAGGGCTATTATTTTTGAAAATCATCTGTGTTTTGGGTGCTTAAGGAAAGGACACATCACTAAAGACTGCAGAGGGGACACACGTGTAGCACATGTGGTCGACGTCATCCGACGTGCCTACACATACATGGGAACAAGGAACCTGCTGACCCTCAAGGTGATGATCTAGCAGCAACAGAAAGGGAGGCAAGGAATGAAGTCTGCAAGGTTATGTCAACACATTGACAAGGCACTCATCTGCCACCTCAAGCATCGTTCCAGTCTTTGTGTCAAGCACAGACCATCCCCAAAGGAAATCCTCACATATGCTCTTTTGGACACACAGAGCGACTCCACCTTTGTTTTAGAGGATTTAGTTTTGAACTAAACGTAAAGACCAAGCCAATACAGTTAAAACTAAGCACAATGACAGCTGTTAACACCGTCATAGCAAGTAAAACTGCGTGCAATTTACAAGTTCGAGGATTCATTCTAAAACACATATTCAGCTTCACCAAGCCTATACAAGAGATTTTTTTCCAGTTCGATAATCTCACATTCCACTTCTCAACTGCACTCCAGTGGCACATCTCTGCATTTGACAAATAAACTTGAACCACTTCAGGACTGTGATGTGGGTCTGCTGATTGGCTACAACTGCCCAGCAGCACTAGCTCCCTTGGAGGTTGTCACAGGTTCTGAAAAATGAAACCGTTTGCCCAAAGAACTACACTAGGCTGGAGCATCATAGGATCTGCCAACCCACATCTGGACAGAAGAGGGAGCAGGAGGAGTGAGTTTTGTGCACAGAGTGACAGCAAAAGGAAATCCCAATGCCTCCAGTCACTGACGTGTTGAGAGCTTTAGAAATGGACTTCAATGAAAAACACTACGAAGACAAATATGTATCTCAAGATGATGTTCGATTCGTGGAACGGTTATCAACACCATTACAAAGGGAGGATGGACACCTTGAGATGCCCCTGCCATTTAAAGAAGATGTTCCCCCCTGCTACCAACAACAAGAAATTGCATGTGTCCGATTGCAGCATCTAAGAAGAAATTAAAGGCAAATAAACAATACCAAGATCACTACACAGCATTCATGAAAGAAATAATCAGCAAGGGTGATGCTGAGCCAGCACCTACACCATCTGAAGGAAGACAGTTTGGTACATTCCACATCACGGAGTGTACCACCCACCTAAAAACCAGCAAAAAACTACGAGTCGTCTTTGATTGTTCTGCTAAATCCACGGCATCTCCTTAAAACGACACCTTGCTGACAGGACCTGACCTAATCAACTCTCTGGTTGGTGTCCTGTGTCGCTTTAGAAGAGAAAACGTTGCCGTATGCTGTGACATTGAAAATGTTTCCATCAATTCCATGTTTCAGCAGAAAATGCGCAACTATCTGAGGTTCCTGTGTGGAAGATGGCCAGTTGGAATCAGAACCTAAGAGTACAGAATGGCAGTCCACCTTTTTGGTGCTAGCTCGTCCCCCGGATGTGCCAACTTTTGGACTCAAGTATCTTTGCATCTCAAACACAAAGACAAACTACCTCTGGCAGCAGGTTTCATTGAGAAAAACTTTTATGTGGATGATGGATTAGCAAGCGCCCCATCCATTCGAGAAGCAAAAAAACTAATCACCAAGCACAAGAGCTGTGCAAATGTGCAGGTTGCTCCACAAGTTCAACTCAAACCAGAGTGATGTACTTGCCTGTGTAGCTCCATCAGAAAGAGCAGTCGACAACGACGTGTTAAAAATTCAACCCAGATGTGCAGCAGCGGCAGGCGCGAGTGCTCGGCATTCAGTGGTCAGTCGAAAAACGACAACTTTCAGCTTCAGCAACATTGATGTTAAGGATAAGGCCCCCACACGCCGCAGCATTCTTCAGTGGTCTCTTCTTTGTTTGATCCACTCGGATTCATAGCCCCTTTATCCTTCGTGGCAAATGTATCCTCCAAGAGGCATGTCGAGAGGCATCGGATGGGATGATTCACTTCCCGCAAATTTGTGCTCACGGTGGGAGGAGTGGAAGAACAAGTCTACAAACAATAAATCAAATCTGTGTACCCCAGAATGCTAACCGATCTCACTCCACCTGTTGGGGGAACATGTAGTGAAAGTGAACTGCACAACTTCTCTGATGCCAGCAGATTGGGGTAAATGGCATGTTCTTCATCTTAGATACAAAAATGACAATGGGAAACTGTAACCTCGTGTGATGGCTAAGCGCTAGAGTTTCATCCAACAAAAATCAACAAGATATACCTAGACTAGAACTCTCAGCTGCTGTCACCTCAGTAAAGCTAAGCAACTTGTTAAAGGCTGAGCTGGACATGTCAGTTGATGAGGAGTTATTCTGGACAGACTCACAAGTGGTTTTGGCCTACATCAACAACGAAGCACGAAGATTTCATGTTTTCGTGGCGAATCGGTCCAGTTCATAAGAAAGTACAGATCCATCACAGTGGCATCATGTTGACACAGCACAACCCAGCTGATCACGCTTCACGAGGTCTGGAGCCGAAGACCTCTCCTCTACCAACTGGTTGTGCGGACCTAAGTTTCTCTGGAATCCCGATGCGCTCCCTTTATCAAACATATCACCTGAACTGCTGCGTGGTGAATCATCCAGAAGTGAAAATCTGAAATCAGTCGAATAAGCCAGTGATCAAAGGGATTTTCTGAACCAGTTCAGTCGAATTTCCAGCTGGACCACACTAGTCAAGGTGATCGCAAGAATCAAGAGGCTAAAATCAAGAGCAAACCTTTCCGATAGTCTTGTGACCGTGGAGGAAAGGAGAAAAGCAGCTGAAACAATAATTAAACTAACTCAACAGCAAGCCTTCCTTCCTGAGTTCAAGCTACTTAAAAGGGGCGAACCTCTTCCAAGTTCAAGTTTGCTTTTCCATCTTGACCCTGTAATAGCTCATGACCTTCTCCGCGTTGGAGGAAGACTAAAAAACTCCACCCTTTCAGAAGAACTAAAACATCCTATCATTCTCCCTAAAGACAGCCACATTTCCAAGTTAATCTTGTCTCACTATCATAAAACTATCTGTCATCAAGGTCGCAGTCAAACCCTCACAGAAGTCAGGGCAAACGGATTTTGGATTCTTGATGGGAGCAAAGTTGCTGCTAAGTTGATACATGAGTGCGTTCAGTGCCGAAGGCTTCGGCGACCAACTGAAGAGCAGCGTATGTCTGAGCTCCCAAAAGATCGAGTCGAAGCATCGCCCCCCTTTACAAACTGTGGCATGGACTGCTTTGGCCCATTTGTGATCAAGAAATGGCGAAAGGAGTACAAAAGATATGGGCTCATCTTCACGTGTCTTTTTCGCGTGCAGTCCATGTAGAAGCGCTTGAAGACTTGTCCACTGACTCATTTATAAATGCCCTGAGGTGCTTTATCAGCTTAAGAGGAGCAGTTTGTCGAATTTACTGCGACCAAGGCACAAACTTCATAGGAGCAAAAAATGAGTTCAAAGAAGCACTCAAACAATGTGATGTAAAAACACTGGAATTATTCCTGGCAGAAAAGCAGTGCGAATTTATTTTTAATGCTCCCTCTGCCAGTCATGCAGGCGGTGCCTGGGAGCGTCAAATTCGATCCATCCGTAATGTGTTAAAGGCAACAATCCATCAGGCTTCTGGTAGATTGGATGATGCATCCCTGAGAACCCTGTTCTATGAAGCAATGGCCATCGTCAACAGTCGTCCTCTCACAGTAGATTCCATCAATGATCCCAAAGCACCAGAACCCTTAACTCCAAACCATCTCATCCTAATGAAATCCAAAATCGCCTTACCTCCACCTGGAAAGTTTGTTCAAGAAGATATTTATGCTGCTAAACGTTGGCGCAGAGTGCAATACCTGACTGAACAATTTTGGAGTCGTTGGAGAAGAGAATACTTAATGAGCATTTCCACCAGGCAAAAGTGGCATGCGCCACGGCGCAACTTGAAAGTAAATGACATAGTTATCGTCAAGGAAGAGGGGCTACCAAGAGGCCAGTGGCCGCTCGGTCGTGTGATTGAAACCTCAGCAGGATGTGATGGTCTGGTTCGACGAGTCAAGGTTCAAGTTGGACATCGACACACGACAAAGGGCAATAAAGATGCTTCCAAGCCTTCTGTGATTGAAAGACCTATCCAAAAACTAGTAGTTGTCCTAGAGGGTCAATAGATAAACAAACTTACTGATATATATATATATATATATTTCATTATATGTTCACTATTGTTTTGTTGTAAATCAAGCTTGATTCACTTCCTTCATCTGAGCATGATTGGTGGGAGTGTAAAGGACCGGAATTATTATCTTTTTATTTAATGGCTGTCTTTAATTATTATCCGGTAAACACCGGAAGTTGGGTTTAGTTTCCGGGAGCTTGACATATAAACACCGGAAGTTGGGTTTCATTTCCGGGAGCTTGACATGCGCGGTTCTTGTGGCAACTGGAGCGTCTTCTCATGTAAGTTCAGTTAGTTGTCAGAGTTTTCATTTAAAGTGTGTGTACTCTTGTGATTTTCAGAGATGTATATATTGTGTATTTTATTTACATTAGACTGAATTATATCTGCCACATTTGTGTAATTTAGTTCGGTCGGCCCCTCCCCCTCCCGAGGATAGCAGGTGGGAGCGATAGAGGAGGGAAACCCTGCAGTTAGCACCCTTGGCAAGCGAAGCGAGGTGCGTTATATTGTTTCACGTTGTACCTTTGTATGTTAATGATTGTTCATTATATCTCATTAATTGTCTTATTTTTGATGTAGTTTTCACGGTGCCAAACGAAATAAAACTACTGCACCCGTCAGAAGCTCTCTTCTGTTCCTTGAGACCAAGGCTGCTACACTTCTGCTTTTAGTCTTCTGGGTCATCGGTTTCTTTTACCTTAGTTTTGATAAAGTTCAACATCTTTCAATTAGACAGTTTGTTTCATTTGTAATAATGATGTATTTTTCTGATGAAGATGATCAAATGATTGCGTTTTTTTCTTTGAATTTTCTCCTCTGATCATGAACTTCTTGTTGCCTTTGCTCTGTTTCACAAATGTTGACATGTTTTTAGATTACATGGTAATAGGTTCAACATATTATGACAACATGTAAAAACCCCATGAACTTTCAGATGTTCAGGTTAGCTCGTCCATTTTTCCTCCGTCTGCAGATGGAAGTTTGAACTTCAGCTGTGAGTGTTGTTGAATGACCTTCATCCCCTGCTGGGTGTCTCAAGGTGTTGCCCTTGAGATGTCCTTGGACGCCCTTTCATTAGGAAAGCCCAGCCACCATTTGGCTGATGTCATGTAGTTTCATACAGGCCCTGAGCTTCACAAATGTGTCCTTCTATGGATTCAGACATCATCTTTATAGTTTTAGCTCTGAATGAAAAATATGATAGAAACTGGCCTAAGATGAACCAGAAGGAAGCACAAGACTGCAGACAGAAAGCCTAATGACTAGTTCACTCTGGTATAGGGCTGGGCGATATGGGATTTTTTATATCACGATATAGCTTTTTACATATTGCGCGATAACGATATTGATCACGATATAAACCAAATAACTATATTTGAACACTTTGTGGCTCAAAAATGAAATGCAAACTCATCAGCAGGTTGTTTAAATTTAAATATTTATTTCCTATCACACTAAGAATAACAGATCCAATGGAAATTATGCAACTAGTTTTTTAATAACCAAGAATATATATATATATATAAATGAACTAAGCTGAAAATTAATGCAAAAGCTTTCAATTTGCAAAAGTTTATGAAATAGACTACTAAACTGTTTCTTCAGTTCCATTAAAAAACAAAGCTTTAAGTCTACAAATAAATTCTAATGTTTTCAGGGTTCACATAACAAAAATGTATTAATGTACTGCAAATTATTTTTGTTGTATTTAGTAGGGGTTTAACGGATCACAAAACACACGGCTTGGATCGTGTCACGGCTTTAAGATAACAGTTTGGATCATTTTTCGGATCTGTAACAAGTGAAAAAACAACAAGAAAAAAGAAGATAAAAGCTAAATTTACTTTTTTGAAAAGTTAAAAATATATGTTTGAACTTTGAACATAAACAAAACATGTATTTTATGATTACATGTACATGTCTGGAGACAAGTCTGCAAAAACTGAGAGAAAGGAATGCTTCATATGCTGTCCCACCAAATTAAATTACAATTTTGAAATTAAACTTTCATAATTTTTGGTATTAATTGTTGTATTGAAACTAACTGTGGCAACTTTTAAATATGTCAAATAAGTATTATTAACCATAGCACATGTCCAGGTGACGCACTGCTATACCCGCGTTTTTTTTCTGGTGAATTTTGACCCTAACGGCTTGCCATAGCTCTAAAGCTCTACCTTCCCTGTCGGATCTAGCCAGCTGGGTGCAGAAACGTGATGTGTGTGCGACAGCAGCCGCTCCTAACTGGAAGGTCTCCTGAACTCCGACACGGAGATGTGTACCGATGTTTTTATTCAGCTCTTCAAAATAAATCAATCTTTCGGTATCCGCGTTCTTCACCAAGAGTTGGAGAAAAGTTTTGACGGAAGCTTCTCCCACACGCAGCGGTGCTTCAGAGCCATAGACTTTCTAATGACCGACTAGCTTCAAATCTGATGCTTGTTAAAACTAATATAATGTACAGTAAATTAATTGGACCCCAAATGCATTTGGCGTGGACAGACAATGATTGTAACACAGCGCGCGGGCGCGAGGTGCGCAGCGGCAGCGGGGGTTGCTGGTAGAAGTCGGCTCGTGCGCGTTTGTTTACCTTTCATGCAGACGAAGGACGCGGAGTGGAGTCCAAAAAATGACCCAAATGAGAGCGTTTTTCTTTGTGGGAGGAGGAGGAGGAGGGGTTTTCTGAAGGGGAGGGGGGGAGGGAGAGGGGAAGCCCCTTGCTGCCGTTCAGAAGATCCTGAGTTCGATCCCCGCCCCGGACGATCAAAACAAAAAAACTTTAGATTGTGTCAATTGAAAGGAAAATCTGTAAGATATTCACAAAGGTGTCTGAAATGGTTTCAGTGAAAAAAAAGTCTTTCGAACCCCGTATCAACAGTTTATGTAGTGCTTTTTTTTCAGATTCAATCCACAACCTGAAGCCAATTGAACCTTTCTGTTCTCTCATGGAGTCCAGATGAGTCCAATATGTCAACAAAATGTTTTATTTTCCACAAAACACAATAAAACACCTTTAATAGTCTTTATTGTTCCTGGGGTTTTGTTCCCATGTCCTCTCTCCATTCCTGCACACTTTTCCCCATCGTGTCAACTTACAGAAAAATCCTTAATATATTACCAAATGCATCTGAAATGGTTTCCGTGAAAAAATAGATTTGTAAAGTTTGTCAAAGGTACAAAAAATAGTAATAAATCGAATACAAAGTGTATTAAATGTGCATCACATTTTTCACTTTAAAAGCCATCACAAACTGTTTACACAGGGTTCACAAGACTTTTTTTTCCACTAAAACCATTTCAGACACATGTGTAAATATCTTTGGGATATTTCTGTAAATTGACAGCTAGTTTTTTTGTTTTGATAGTTGGAACCGGGCGGTGAACTGGCGAGCTTCTGAACGGCATCACACCCCTCCTCTCCCAAGGAGAAGATTGTCAACCTGCCTTTGAACACTAATCAAAAGGGATCTATTAGCTTGATGGAGGCTCTGCAGTGGTATTACTGCCAGAATCTGGGTTCTGAAACCTTTTCAAAATGACAAAAAGGTTCGTCAGTCGGCAGTGAGACTACTTACCTATTTACTATACTAGCATAGGAGACTCTTGGCTGTCACGTACCATTCCTTATACCTTACACCTATACTATTCCCACTGCCACTGACTTACCTCACAGAACGATTTTCACTGGATGTCTTATACGTGTAACCAATATAGACTTATTCCAAACCTTTGGTTTTGACTCCACTAAGATTTTAGCAAATTTGAATAGCCTACAATTTCTTAATTATAAATAAAATATGAAGACATGTAAATATGACTTTGAAAGGTTTTTATTTTAAATAAAAATACACTTTAAGCCACAGTGGGAAATGTGTGATGGAAGCCCTGCCGGTTACTAACGGCGTGATTTTGAATATCAACGCGAAAGCCCGGTGTATCTAAGCGATAACTTACGTATGTACAGGGTGTGATGCCAGCCAGAAAGTAAGAAAACATTGCAGTACCGGCACTGACCGGAGGGGCTGGTGCTTAGAGTGAGCTCATTTTCACAAGGTCCCGTATTAAAATCCACTTTTTCAGCCTCAAATAAACCCCTTTAAAGCCTGGTGCTTAAAGTCCAATGGTCCAATGGCTGCTGATGCTGCTGGAAGACAGAATGCAGCAGCAGCAGATGCAGACGCAGCAGCTTTCTGTTTTCTCTCTGGCCTTGACGAAGCGTACGGCGTTCTCCATCTGTGTACCTGGAGCAGGAACCTTCCTCCGTGAGAAGTTGATAAAACTGATAAATGAAATGGGTAGACATTTCAGTGAGGGGACACAGGTTGATCTGATTATTGCAACATCAGACACAACTGTCTCCATCTTCTCATAATCTGGTGTTCTCGTTAGTTAAAGCTAAAAAAGGCATCACCTCATACTGATGACAAACTGTGTCATGATTCTTAATGATTAAGAAACAGATCTTCTTAGGATCCTCAGACTATTACAGGCTCTGCAGGGTCTCGGATTTAAAGTTTCCAAAGCTGTCAGAGGGGCGAGGGTGAAGCCCCGAAACTACATCAATTTTACGGACCCGCTGGGGAGTTTACCAGTTGCTTCAAAAGACAGCAGCAGCCTTTTCTCATAAAATGTGTTTAATACAATCATCTAAAACAATAACATAAAACCAGTTGTTTTAAAAAGGTCAAAAAAGGTACAAGACAACAAAAAAATTCAAACTGGAGGTGACTATTGTCCGTGCAATGGTCCGCTTTTCTTCTCGTCCCAGCCTCAGTCTCTTCAGTCGGTATACAGTCCTGCACTCCGTGCTGCCAGTGAGTATGCAATATAACAAACCAACGGATAGATTTAAAAGAACACACCAGGTCATGCAATAATAAAAATCTGTTTCTAAAACCCAAATAAAAACACTGGTGATTGAGCTGCAGGCTGTGCAACAAATCCTGGTAACTGTGGGACACTTAACTTTGGGAGGGGTGAAGCCCGTTCACCCCTCTACGTCTCCAAGCGGCGGTGCACAAAAAAAAACACGTCTTCGGATGAGCCGCCTCCCTCCTCGGGTCTTCCTCCCGCCGGCGTGCTGCTGGCCACCGCCTCGATTTGGACCCGCAATGACCGTAGGTCGCGCTCTGCGTCTCCGGGACGTCAGGTTGTGGCGCGTCTCCGGCTCTCCCCAGTCCTCTCATTCCGCGGCTGTGCCCACGTGTCCAATAAAGCCACCTTTTTAGTTTTATTTTGATCTTTTACTGCGCCATAACATAAACTAAAATCAAATGCTTTAAAATGAGGCGTTTAACAGCAATTATTAGGTTACAAGTCACTGCGATTAAAATAGAATAATAGATAATTAATCAGACGAAAAAATGAATGGCATGACAGCACTGATGTAAATCAAATATCATCATGGGGTCCACTCACCTACGATGATGCCTCCTGGCTTTCTGTCCACCTCCATCCCTTGGGAGTGGAGGCCTTTGCTGTAGCCTGCCTCTCCCATCATCTGATTGGCTCTCTGGTAGCGTTCCATGCTGGGGTCGTCCAGTCCTGGCGTGAAGCCCCGGCCGCACGCCCGCTCAAAATCCTCGTGGTATTTTAGCCGAGGAGTGGCTCTCCTCTAAACCAGAGTGAGAAAGACCGTGGACACTCACACAAAGCAGGTAGTGATCAGCTTGAGCTGTCTGTCTGCTCCAAGATGGAAACATCAGCATGACCTCTGACCTGAAGGTTTCCTACAGGGATTGATACAAATTAGTAAACATGTACACACATAGGAGAAAAAAAACAATCAAAATATGACCAGCAAGGAACGCAGTAGGTCAACTTGGAGATCCTTCCAGGTGGTCTTAAAGATAACCTTTATGGCCATAAAGCTCAGCGATGTCGACATTTTCCCCTAAAGGAAACAGACACACACAGACATTAACACACAAAAACCATCATGTCTAGAACCAAAGAAAAGATGTAGCAGGATGACAAATTACACGTCTGTGCAGCTTCCTCCACAATTTTTAGACAAGTGGCCGGATGTGGTTTTTGTTCTCTTGGTTCTGTGTATTTTTGTCAGAGTGGGACTTCTTTGAGTTTTGTGGATCTTTGTTTGTGTGTCTGTTCTGTCTTTATTTCTTTCAGGTGTGGTGCTGGAGGGCGTGGCTCAAATTAGCCCAAAGCAGGTGGAGCCACCTTTAAAAGGACCTTGAGGACCTCCAGCTCATGAGAAGGGAGCTGGGCTGCAACCTGTCTCCACTGCAGCTCAGTGCTCTTCTCCACCTGGTTTAGTTTTGGGCACACTTTGTAGTCTGTTTGGTGTTCTGTTCTGGTCCCACTCTGTTCTGTGGTGTTTGTGTGAGTTAGTTTAGTTTAAGTGAAGCTGTAGGGGTGAACTGCCATTTTCTTTAGATGTTTTCTCCTGTTTCTGTTAGTCCAGGGAGGTTAGTGTTTGTCATTCTTTTACTGTTTCTTTTGCAGGCAAGCTCCCTGGGTTGAGTTAGTTGTTATTTTGGACTTGGTTCACCCTGAAGACTTTAGCTTCACTTCTGAGTTATTGATTGGTTTATTGTAAATGTATCTTTTTATGGTGACATGTTTTGCTTTTGTTACACATTTTTCCTTTATTTTACTTTGATGCTGCGCCCTAGACCCCTAGGCAAAATGGGGCGTAGCAGCTGTCACTCCTCCTGGATGGTCCCTCCTTCCCTGGTGCTCTCTGTGGAGGAGTGCACAGCTGTCTGCACTTTGGAATTAAGACTATTGAAGTTGCAGCATTTCAGTTCTCAGTGTCGCTGCGTCCCTGTTAAGACCGTGAGTTTCTTGTTGGAGCCGACACTGAGGTTTCCAATTCTTTAGGTGTTTTTCTTAGTTTTTTCTGTCCTCTTGCAGTTTTCCCTCTTGTGAGGTGTCTTTGGTTTATTAAAATACATATACTGCATTTCTGAGTCCAAGCCTGATTCTCTCTCTGCTCCTGGGTTCTTGTCTCCCCAGCCGTCACACATTTACTGTGACAGTATAGAAATGTGTCTGTAGAACTTGTAGATTTTACACAACTACAAGATTTTTACAAACATGTTTTCATTTGCTCTTGATTCACAACAATTTCAATCATTAAGTATTAAACATTATTTTAAGCCTTATTTTTGTCCTATGTCCTCCATCAGAAAAATGCAACAAGTACATATTAAAAACAAAACATAATTTTCATTGGAGTGGATCTTTATCTAAACAGATATGATAACATTTTATTTATGAACTGTTTAAATTAGTAACATTAAAAAGAAGCACAAACCTCGAGGATTGAAACTACGTTGTATTTATCTTTCAGTTTGTAACTGCATGTCATTGTTTGAACGTGGTGGTGAAGTGAATCTGTTGAAGGAGGAGATCCGCTGCTGAGAGAAGAATTGATGTTTTTTAGAATATGGTTTATGGAATAGTAGCGACTGTGGTGACGTCATCCATCAGCTGTTAAATATACAATTGTCAGATCTCTAGAGGTTCAGATACCCGATCACCCAGCTGTCAGAAATTAAATCCAATCCAAAACCCTCAACCATCACAAATGTTGGCGGCAAAGAGGAAGTAACGTAAGATACATGCGCGTGATTAGGGCGTGGTTAGAGAAAGGGGATCGGGTAGCTACAGACTCTGACAGAGATGGAATTATTTTGTTTTTAGGTTTTTTCAAAGCTTTTGATAGTTTGGAACATCGAGTTATTTTAATGTCACTCCAGCACTTTGGTTTTGGCCAAAAATGTACAGACACCATTTCAATGTTCTATAAAGACATAACCAGTGCAGTTCTGCTTCCTTCAGGTACCACCAGCAGATTTCCAGTGAACAGAGGAATTAGACAAGGTGACCCAGTCAGTCCACTTCTCTTTATTTCAGCAACAGAAATGTTAACATTATCAATACAAAATGACCAAACAATTAAACCTTTATCTGTGGCAGGAAATCCTCTAAAAATAAT
This sequence comes from Oryzias javanicus, assembly GCA_003999625.1. Lineage (NCBI taxonomy): Eukaryota > Metazoa > Chordata > Actinopteri > Beloniformes > Adrianichthyidae > Oryzias > Oryzias javanicus. The sequence continues at coordinate 25,432,891 of CM012456.1, read as the reverse complement.
CCTGCTGGCTGATGACACAGCCTTACTGTTAAAACAAAAAGAAGAAATCCAAACTGCGATGAAAACTCTCTTTATTCTCTCAAGCTTCAGGTCTAAAAATAAACAAAAACAAATGTGACATAATGACAATTCATGATACCAAAGAAACTCACATGTATAATATCCCAGTAAAAAACAAAACACTTAGGAATAATGACTAATAGAAATTTTAAGGACAGACTGAATACTAATATTCAATCAATAATTGGCAAAAATCAAAAGATCTTAAACAGTTGGTTACAGAGAAACATTTCAATTTTTGGTAGATTTTATGAACAAAAATGGAGAGCATTTCTAGACTCATCTACCAGCCTTTGCTGTGGCTTTCCCCGACTCTTGCATGAAAAACATCAACAAAAATTAATATCATTTTATTTGGAGTAATAAACATCACCTAATTAGAAAAAATGACAGTTAAACCAATTGAAGAGGGAGGGATGAATGTTACAGATTTTGAGGTGATGAATGGAGTTATTAAATTGTAATGGCTAAAAACCTTTATTAAAAACAAGCATTCTCACTGGTTCTCCAGACCTTCATACTTATTCCACAAAGTTGGAGGCTTTGAATTACTATTAAAATGGGATTTTGATCCAATTAAATTACCAATCAAACTTTCTGAATTTCACAAACAAGTTTTACTTTATTGGAAGTTAATCTACACGCCCTCGTACTTCCTCAATCTGGAATAATAGATTTGTTCTGTACAAAAGTAAATCTTTATTTTATAAAACTTGGATGGATAAAGGAATATGGGCCGCAGTTCAACTGATGACAAATGATGGTACATTTCTTAATCACATAGAATTTAAAACCAAGTTTCAGTTGGATTGCACAAATAAAGAATATTCAAGAGTCATTAAATCAATCTCTCTATTCTGCCCTCCCTGACCTGGATCCAGTTTGGCAGATAGACGAACAAGTCTCAATGAGAAGCAGGTTTTCAGGTCTTCTGAAGATTTATTTTCCCATCAAGAAATGTAAAACTGTGAACAGCATACAAAACGACTGTGGGTTAGCATGATTGATTTACACATAGAACTGCTAGCTGCTAACATTCACATGCTCTAGACACATTTTAATAACAAACAAACTCATTCATTTTACTTACAGGAATGGATTCACTGAGCTCCATAGAACAAAAAATGAAAGTAAAAGTTTGAGATAGTTTTTATAGTCTTCTTTTTACTAAAACTAAAACAGCACACCTGCTCCATCTAGTGGTCAAACGATGAAACAGCTCAGACTAGAAGACAGAACACTCTCCTTAAATTCATGATTAAAGCAAATGCACAACACTCTTGATTTGACCTCAGCTCCCATCTTTGTTGATTGATTTCTTTTTTTTATAAAGTGCAATAATACATTAAGAACATCCTTGACATACAAACTATTCCCTCTACCTATTAGAAGAAAAACTTTGTATCTTTTTTAAAAATGACACTTGTAATATTAGATCAAATTTCTTTTCATTTCCTCTTATACCAAAATGAAAAGAGGTCCATTTCAAAACAATAACAATATTTATCATGTAAAGAATTCCTACATTTAAGATTTACCATTCAAGATAATATATGTCAAATATGTAAAAATGATATTGAAACCCAAAAGCATCTTTTTATGACTGTAATGTTGTTAATCATTTGTGGGGTGATTTATATACATGGCTTTTAACAGAAAATACATTCCATTATTTACATATCCTAATGTACAATTTGGTTGTATTGACAAAGAAAATTCAAATTTTGTTCAATAATTTAGTAATTTTTGGTAAGTTTTTTATTGCAAGAGAGAGAGTCCCCACTTTATGTTCTTTAAAAACCACTTGCATCTTTTTTTGTAAATCTCTTGAAAAGATAAAAAATAAGAATGCCACAAAACTTTTAGATTGTTTGTCTGTTTACCTGGACAGATGAGATTTTTCCTTACCCTTTATTTTATGGATAATCTTGGTTGGAATGTTTTAGATATTGATGCCTCCCAATTTGCTTAAGATTTCTGAGTATAGTTAGAACATTTTATTTCAATGTTATCTACATTTATATTTATTTTATTACATTTCTTTTTTTCTCTCTCTGCTCTTTCATTAATGCTTAAATTGAATTCATTTTGTTTTCACATGTATACATATCTGGTAAGACGCTTTGTAATGTCCGATGCCATGCTTTTGTAATGTCTAACTTGTCAATAAAAGAAAGAAAAAAAGACTACTGACAGAGAGGAGGGGCCTTTCTGCTTTTGCTCATTTGACACATGTGAATATGTTTCTTTCTGACATCAGTATAAATGAATGTTGACTGCTGTTGGAGTGTCTGCTATCTGGCTGAGAAATCCTCCTTAAAACTCTTCTTCTTGCTTAGGTTGAGCTGACATGTGGATCAGATCCAGTTCAGATGTAGATCTGCAGCAGGAATGCTTCAGCATTCAATCTCTCTCATCATCTAAGATGAACAGACAGAGAGGTCAACGCTTGACCTCAGGAGGCCTGCAGAGGTGTCTGTGTGCTTTGTGCTGCAGACATGTGGTGTGGAAGCTCAGCTTGTTTTTCTCTTCTCCTCAGGATCCTCCTGGGATGCTGCAGCAGGTGCTGATCTTCTTCTCAAAGCTGCGGCTGCTGAACGTACCTGGATGGGTTTGGGTTTCTGTCATCAGAGCTGCTTTCAACTCATCTGTAGTAATGAGTCACACATTTATGGAGAGGGGGGGTCACTCACATGCGGCTGTGTGCTTCAGGTGTGAGCAGGTGGTCTCGGGCTCCACCGCCGTCGTGACTTCACGTCTTGGCCTTGTCGGATCAGCTGCTCCACTTCCTGCTAAAGACTCCGCCTCTGATGCCGCTGCAGCGCTGCCACCACATCTCTGATCAGGTGAGAGCCGACAGGTGAAGGTCACACCTGCAAGTATGAAGACAGCCGTCTGAGTGTCCAGCTGAAAGACCTGGATCTCTGTGTCCTCAGGTTAGCATGATGTCTCTTGTGTTGGTGGAAGAAGAACAGAACTGAAGACAGCTGAAAAATGACATCTAAAACTCCTGTTTAGTAAATGAAAGGCCCAGGATTAAAAGGACTCAAACGGTTCATCAATTAGAGGAACTTTCAAATCCAATAACAGTCAAGTCCAAATGTACTGGTAGAAACATCTAGTGGTGTCAAATAGTGGCAGATTCAAAGAACAACCAACTCCTACTGGAAACAGAGAAAAAGTCCATGGTGAAAAAGTCCATTGAAGAAACAATAGAGAAAGAGGGTCCAAGTGCAAACAGTCCCAGTCTGGAACGAGACCTTCCTCCATCACTGTTCCAGACAGTTGGAGCTTCATCACCACACCGAGCTTCTAAAAACACCATTTACATTCCAACACAGTTGAGACACACAAATAGAAAATGCTCCATTGGGTTGAAATGATTGAAACCCGCTCACATTCAATCCAGTGTTCAGCACGCCACCCTGTCCGGAGGGTTCGGGCTGACGACAGCACGACCGATCCTGAACCGAATCATCTTTAAAATGCTACACAAGCTAAACAGGATTAGCGTTGGATTGCTGCTGACAGTTTATGGCAGCTTACGTTTTGGAGCTGGCGTTCAACACACAGCCGCATTCCCGAGGGAGCTCATCAAAGAACGTTTGACTGGAAGCCGGACGGACACACGTGAATGACGGCGGCGTTTCAGGAGGAGCGGCTGCGCATTGCGTCATCGGTGCAAAGGCGGTTTCTGGGTCCTAGTGCCCGACGGGTCACAACCCTCAGTTGCACTAAAAAACAGCAGCAACATTGCAGGAGCTTGGGTGGCATCACGTGACGTCACGTGACGTCGCATGACGTCATTTGACGTCACGTGATGCAGCTTGGACACTATAAATAGAACCACTTTCCTCTGCAACTTCATTGCGATTGTTTCTCTAGAGACAGACACAACACCACAAACACCTGAAGACCTGAGATCCAAAACTCTAAAACCTGAAGACCCAAAACCCAAAGACCTAATCCAAAACCCAACCCCAAAGACCCAAACCAAAACCCAAAACCCAAAACTCAAAAAACAAAACCCAAAGACCCAACCCCAAAAACCCCAACAAAGACCCAAAAATGTCTGAACATCCCACCAAGCTTTTTGTGGGTGGACTCTGCGCCACCACAGACGACGACGGGCTTCGCCAGCACTTTGAGCGCTTTGGCGAGCTTATAGACCATGTCGTCATCAAACACAAGACCCAGAAAAGATCTCGCTGCTTTGGTTTTGTGACCTACGCCAAACCGGAGCAGGCCGCCGCAGCCATTGCTGCAGCCCCACACACAGTTGACGGGTACGCGGTGGAAATCAAGCGGGCTGTTGCAAAAGAACCACCGTCTAACAAATCTGAATCTTTGGCCAGTGCTATGGAGAAGAAAATCTTTGTTGGTGGCTTGAAGAACGACATCTTCGAGTTTCACCTCAACCAATACTTCTCTCAGTATGGTCAAGTGGAGAAGTCTGAAATCATGGTAGATTTGGAGACCCGACAGAACCGAGGATTTGGCTTTGTGCACTTCACAGATCCCGCAGCAGCAGACAAAGCTGCGCTTGTGAAGTTCCACACAGTCAATGAACATCAAGTTGAAGTGAAAAAAGCTTTGACTAAGCAAGAGATAAAGGGAGAAGATGGAACAACTCCAAGAGTCATGGGCGCAAACCAAACTGGCAACGGTGGCAGAGATTATCCCGGAAACAACAGTAACGCGGGATATGACGGCTCACACGGAGCCGGGTATTCCTACCAGGTGAACTATGACTCTGGAAATGGATTTAATGATAACCAGGAATACGGCGGCTCACACACACTCAACGTGAACGCCAGGGAATTTAAACAGGCTTTTGAAAAAGCCCAATGTAACAAGCCTGAACCTCTGACCAATGCCACGGGGAAGAAAATATTTGTTGGTGGCTTGAAGAACGACATCTTCGAGTTCCACCTCAACCAATATTTCTCTCAGTATGGTCAAGTGGAGAAGTCTGAAATCATGGTTGACATGGTGACCGGACGGAACCGAGGATTTGGCTTTGTGCACTTCACAGATCCCTCAGCAGTAGACAGCGTTGTGCTTGTTAGGTTCCACACAATCAATGGACACACAGTTGAAGTGAAGAAAGCTTTGACTAAGCAAGAGATGCGAAGATGGAACAACGCCAAGAGTCATGGGGGAATCAAAATGGGTACGGCGGCGCACACGGAGCCGGGTATTCCGACCAGGGAAGCTCTTTTGGCGGATACTATGGCTATGGAAATGGCGCCGGATTTAACGATAACCAGGGATACGGATTCTCACATGGAGCTGGTTTTCCGACCAGGGAAGCTCTTATGGCGGATACTATAGTTATGGAAATGACGCCAGATTTAATGATAACGGGGGATACAGCAGCCCATACACATGTGGTCGTTGTGGTCATGAAAATCTCTCTGGAGGCTGGAATGTCTACAACGGCTATGGACAGCAGTACTCTGGCTACGGCCCAAACGAGGGTTATTTTGGCGGCCAGAGAACTGCTCCTTACAGCAGAGGCTGCTAGACCCTAGGGACCCTTCCTTTATGAACCCACACCAGGAGAGTGTGGTTGTTTTTTAGAGTTAGAATATATGTTTGTTTTTTATTTTTAGTATTAGATTATTTGTAGGACTTCTTTTTGTTAGATTGTTTCTTAATTTTTACGTGGATTATTCTGTTATGCCTTTTATTGCAAAAATTGTAAATGCAGATGTTAGTAAAAAAAAAAAAAAAAACAAAAAAACAAAAAACAAAAAAAAAAACAAAAACAAAAAAACAAAATAAAAAAAAAAAACACGCACACAAATGCATCCACACACACCCCCAACCCACGCACCACATACAACACACACACATACACACCCCCCACACATACACACACCTACACACATATATACATACACACCACACCCACATACATAAACACCAACACACACACCCCCACACACACCACCCACACCACACACTCACACACACACCACACACACATACATAAACACCACACCACACACACACATACATGCACACCAACACACACACCCACACACACCATCCACACCACACACACACACACCACACCACACACCCACACACACACCCCTCTCTGAACCCCCTTAACGTGGCGGACGGGTTTGAGTGCTCGAATGATCTCAGCTGTTTTGGGCTTTTGCCCCTGCTAGGCAGACAGGTCCTGAGTGACGAGCCAGACTAAGAGCAGTTCAGAAACCTTTTTATTAGAAGTGATTTATTCACGTTTTATTAACATTTTATTTTATTTTATTTATCTCTCCAGTGGGCCCACCACCTGCAGCAGAGCTCAGAAGGGGCTGATGCAATGTGGATGGTAGTTGAAGGCCAGTGCCCCAGCGACCCAAACCCTGGGCATCCTTGCTTAGACTGCTGCCCCCATGACCCGGTCTCAGATGAACGGAAGAAGATGGATGGACGCCCCTGGCCTGACAACTGCCTTACTGCGCCATTGGGGACTCCATAACATCTGAGCTGGGGAGACCTCGTCCCCCTGGGCGTGGGCGGGGTTCCCTACATCTGAGCTTTGGGCTGCCCAATCGTTCCATTGTTACATTTAGCAACTGGAGCCCTGTCCTGCGGTTTGCCATCCCTGGGCCTCGTTGGGAGGCCTCTGTAGGTCATGGTTGTCCATCTTAAATGAACCTAAAATGGATAAAAGCTCAGGTTAGAAATGACAACAGGCCTGCACCAGGTTTAGGTGCTCTCAGGACCAGAAGGAAGGAAGTCAGAGCATTTATGAACAGAGGATACGTCAGATATGAATAAATACTGCTTTATCAGAGTTTTCTAATGATTTCTTTTGACTGTTTGAATAATGATAGGAAACTCTTTGGGATCTTTGGGATGTGATGATGATGAGCAGCAGCAGCTCCTGTTTCAGGACTTCTGACTGAGCAAAGTTCATTCTGATATTTAAGGTTTCATATGTGAACAAACCACAGCAGAAAGTCTGGAAGAGAAGAGATGGAGGAACACTCTGAAAAGCAGCATGCTCAAGTCCTAACAGTAAACAGCTTAGGTTAGCAGAGTGAACCAGAGCGGCGCTCCACCACCTTTAGTCTTTGAACCAAACCTCTGCCACCTTTGTGTGAGCGGGAGTTTACTTTAATCTTACTGGATTGTTCAAACTTTTTCACTGAGAAACAGATCTGGTCCAACTTCAGTTTCCAGATGAGCAGTAATGATGATAACATGATTCATCATGAACAAACTGGTTAAGTTTGATATTTTTGTCAACAATACATTTGTAAAGATGCTTCTTTTTGTTCTTGCCACAGTCCATAAATAAATAAAAAAAAACTTAATATCATTACATTCTAAACTGTTGAAAGGAAATGTAGAAATCTCTATGAAGCAGTTTGGATTGTTTGTCAACAAAGCAGCAATGATAAGATTTGGTTTTATTTTTCAACATTTGGACACTGAGACGTTCATGGTTTGCTGTTTTCTTATTCTGTGTTGTGTGATGAAGGTTTCAATGTGAACCTAACTGGGCAATAATGATGGATTTTATCTTGTTTATATTGATCAAAATTAGTTCAGAAAAGTGACTTAAAAGAGAGTTTTTTGTTCAAAAGATGTGCTTAAATCTATAGACGTCCTGTTTTGGTGTGAACATCCTCACAACAGACTTCAAATTTAGTTTAAAAAGGAAGATGAGGAAAGCTAACTCATCTTTTTGGACTGGAACAGCACCACCAAGTGGATCCAGTGGGGACAGCAGTCCCTGCAGTGTTGGCAGTGTGCTGACCGGATGAACTGTGATGCTGAAGAGGAGGAACTGTTTGTGTGCAGATGAAGGAACTGAGGGAGGAGTCGGAGGCGGAGATGAGGACTCGGCTCCGGCTCACACTGACCATGACGGAGACGTGCTGAAGGTCCAGGAGCAGGAGCTGAAGCCGAGCAGGTGTTCACACTGAAACACTCCGTCATAGTGATGGTAAACTCCATTCCTTTTACTGAATCCAGTTTTAATGAGCAACTCACCAAAGTCAACCGAGTCATTTGAGTCACTGAGTCACTTACAGAGAGAGCAAAGTAAGACATGTTATGTCCAAATTTTCATTCTATTAAATTAATTCTTGAAAATGAAAACAAATCATTTCATTGTGGGACAGAAAAATGAGAAACTTGTATTTTTTCTGTCTTAATAACACAGTCAGTTTCTGGATAAAGACAATAAATAAAATGCAAATGAGGGAAAATGTTCTTCTAATCTAAATAAAGGGCATAAATCAACTGAATTTTTAGGAGTATTGTAGTTTTATTACATTATTGCAGCAATGAAATTAGTTGTTTGTGGGTGGAACCACTTGTTTGTTTCCGGGTTTGTGGTGCGTTGTGCGGCTGCTGCTGATGGTAGATCTTTGTTTCCACCTTCTTATTCCACCTCGGTTGACTCACCTACAGAGACTTAGAAAGCAACGTGACGGGAAAAGAATCTGAGAGTACGTGGTCGTCATGGATACAATGAACCACTGTGATGTAAACCACACTTGGTGTAGGGACTTTGCTGTGCCTGATCAGGTTTGAATGAAGCCTTCAGCTGTAGGGTTTGGTATTCTAAACATGGAAACATGGTTTATCAAGGTTACTGTGGTGTCATGTTTCAAGGGGTCCTCTTCATTTGTTGGGTCTCATACTGTCAGCTGAAGGGTTTCCAGACAAAGAAGACATACAGGATTCAGGATTCAAATAGTTATTTATTGTCATTGTCACAGAAGAATAACAAAATTACGTTTGGAGCATCTATTCTTCATACTTCACAATAAGTGCAAACCCCTAAGAATACTACTACTAATTATAAATCTCCCTTAAGCCCAATGTAAGACAGTTCATCTTGCAGCAGCATGACAGCATGTCAAGTAACATGCTTAGGCAGGGACGTTCAGACAGAGACCTGAGAATCATGACAAAGAGCAACAATGTAATGGGAAATGGTTATGATCTGTGGACGGGGGGGAGAGGAGGAGACATCATGCAGCAATGCAAACCAGTTCAATGCTATTTAAAGTTGGATCTGGTTATTGTCCGTGAGAGGGGCAGAGAGGGGAGAGGGGCAGAGTTCAGAAGCCTCACAGCCTGTGGATACAGACTGTTGACCAGTCTGGATGTTCTGGATGTTCTCTCTGAGGGAAGCAGATGAAAAAGGTGGTACGCAGGTGATGTTGGTCCTGCAGGATGTTGTGCACTCTTCTCAGACAGCCAGTGGAGCAGATGCTGCTGATTTCTGGCAGAGTCATTCCAATGATTCTACCGGCTGCTTTCACCACCCGCTGGAGTGTCTGCTGGTCGGCCTTAGTGCAGCTGGTGTCTCTTCATCTACGACCACATTTACTGTCAACCCAAGAGCAGGATAGGCTTCATCCTATTTTCTTGACTTAGCTTTGTGTTGGCTGGGGTTACCGTCTGAACTTGTAGTATTTCTGCTCTCAGAAGCATCACTTGTTTTTCTTTTGTCAAATATTTCTCCATTTTTCCACAGATCTGATCACACTTGTAAAGTAAGGCAGGTGTAGGTATCCAATCTGTACTGGTGGTTAATCCAGTCGTTACCCACGCATCAAATGATGGAGAATGAAAAGTGTCTTGGGGTAAATCTTCTGAATGGTTTGAGGAGAGCTGATGCTGGACCTCTATTTTCATCTGTCAAACCTACCATGAGCTGCTAGTAAAGTCAAAAGTGTTCCAAAGAGTTCATGGAAGCTCTATGACTCTAGAAGATCCAGAGAAATCATGCAAACAAAGAAATGTGTTGTAATCTTTTGGAGTGTTTTCAGGCTGACTTCATTCTGTGGTGAAGCTTCCTGATGGATTCTGGTCCAGGAGGAGTTTCTGGTATCTCAGAGGCTTTTCTAAAGAGCCTTTCTGGAGGCTGTAATGGTCCATGGGGAGAGTTGTTTTTGGGACTTTCAGGTGTCTTTTAATGATGAGCTCATCAGTTTTGCCCCTCCAGACTAAAGCATGCACTTAGTTTGTTTGTCCTGTATTTTTGTTGAGATTGTGACACTCGGGTTGTGAAGCTCCAATTTCATTCATGTATTTTTGAAGACACTGTCCGTCCTCCTGGGCTTGATAATGTTGATGATCATTATTAATGAAGTGACAAACACTGTTGGAGCCCAAGAATCCCTGTTTGTTCCTGGTGCAGCGGGCCTCCTGAGGCAGTGGGGCTCCTGGTGCAGCGGGCCTCCTGTGCAGCGAGCCTCCTGTTGCAGCGGGCCTCCTGGTGCAGCGAGCCTCCTTTTGCAGCGAGCCTCCTGGTGCAGCGGGCCTCCTGTTGCAGCGGGCCTAGTGCAGCGAGCCTCCTGGTGCAGCGGGCCTCCTAGTGCAGTGAGCCTCCTGGTGCAGCGAGCCTCCTGTTGCAGCGAGCCTCCTGGTGCAGCGGGCCTCCTGGTGCAGCTGGCTCTCTCTGGTTGAGGTCTTCTCTGACTCAAATGCTAGGTAGGGGATCAAATGGAAAACAATAAAAATGCTTAATTGTAGCTCGCTTGAGAAGCTCTGAAATGTTGACAAAGCAGTGAGATTCCATTTCTAAGATCTTCTAAAACAGAGATGGACTCCATAATGTTTTATTGATGACATTTAAAAAAGGTATAAGGTAAAATCACAGTCATCCAACACCATATGCAAATCTTATTTTGATATCATTTCTTGGTGTTTCCGGTTGACTTTCAACAATGATGTAAATTCTAGCAAATGAACCAGCACAGCGGGTCTCCTCTGACTTAAATATCTCAGAAAATATCAAATGGAAAATGAACAAAAATATACTGCTCACAAAATTTAAAGGAACACTTTTTTATTGGGCCTGGCATGAGTTGAATGAAACCTGTCTGATAATGTTCTTGTTGGTTAAGGCAGTGTTTTTCAACATTTTCTAGCCAAGGCTGAAAAACCTAGTATCACTAGTAACACTAGTATCCAAAAAGGTAAAAAAATGTTGTCTGTATTGATGTACAATTTAGTTTACATTTTTAAATAAGTGGGAAGCGTCATTGTCATTTTAACCCAGTGTTTCTCAATGTCAATTCTCGTAACAACCCCCCAAACACAACTTTCTGCTGTGAATATCATTGGTACCATTAGTCATTTTGCTCAAGTTAAACTTATACCTCTTCAAAACAGTCTACCTTTAATATCATTAAAGAATGATAAAAATTCTAAATAATCAGTTTTCATGAATGTTTCCTTTATTTTTTTAAGAATACCAAAAACTTTCAAAGTAAAAAGTCTTTCCTTGTTTCCTCAACAGTAGTGATGGGAATTCCGGCTCTTCTCAAAAATTCAGTTCTTTTGCATTAGCTCTCTGACAACAGCGGCCTTTCCAGCTACTAAATCGCTTTTTAAGTTGGTTTTTGCTTTATTTAATATATTATTAAATATTATTATTATATAATATATAAGATTATGCACAAAGTCCAGAATGTAAACATGTTTTCATTCATTTAAAGTGTATTATATTATGTTATGTGTAATTCATCCCTTCCAGATAGAATGTACAAAATCAAAGAAAAAAGAACTATTAACTTAAGTTTTTTTTTCTTTTAAACACATTTGAAGTGAACAACACAAAACTCTGCAACCACAATCCAAAATACAAGTTAAATTGTGCAAAACTAATAAATAACAACATTTATTCACAATAACATTAAGAAAGAATAAATAGTCTCATCTTTGAGATTGAAATCTGGTTTCTTCTCTCATTCTTTTGTCTCTATATCTAGATATAATAAATATAGAATATATCTACACAAGGATTTCCTGCAAACTCTGTTCTTTCATACTATCAAACAAAGTCAAATGGTTCCAGTTTTTTCTTCTTTTCTAATGTCTCCAGTTTCTTGAAGGTTTTGTGTTTGATGTTCTCTCTCTTCTCTCCAGCTCTCCCCCCCCCCCCACTCTCTTTCCCCCGTTTCTTTTCTCTGTTTAATATTTTTCCATCACAATTCTGGAGGTTTGATTCAATATTCCTCTGTCTTGTGGGATATCACGCTCACTGACGGTGTCTCCACCATTTGAGAAGCGTTGCTTTAACCCAATGCATCATGGGGGATGTAGTGCATACACTCACGCGGATTTCAGATATCGAATTGAATGTGAACTTTATTCAGCTATCCCATATAAATTTATCTGTCATGGCACCCATGTATCTAAAACATTTGCAAAACACATATTCCTATTAACATAAATATGAACATCTAAAACTATTTTACTATACAATACTATAAAAATACTATACAACACAATTCTATACAATACATACTATACAAAAACAATACAGTACAATACAATACTATACAATACAATACAATACAGTACAATACAGTACAATACTATACAAAAACTATATACACATAGTAACCTATAAAAGAATTCAAACATTTAAACAACGGCGTTGTGCAGTCTGATGGCTGTGCAGAGGAATGATTTGCTGTAGCGCTCATTTCTACACTGGGGGTGTCTCAGTCTGCTGCTGAAGGAGCTTTTCAGCCCCATCAGAGTCTGATGCAGAGGGTGAAAGCTGTTGTCCATGATGGATCTGAGTTTGGACAACATCCTCCTCCACAGAGTCCAGCGAGCAGCCCAGGACAGAGCTGGCCCTCCTCACCAGCTTGTTGATTTTCTTCCTGTCCCGGTCAGAGCAGCTCGCCTCCCAGCAGACAACAGCGTAGAAAACAGCCGAGGCCACCACCCAATCAAAGAACGTCCTCAGCAGATGTCTGCACACCCCAAAGGACCACAGTCTCCTCAGGAGGTGGAGTCGACTTTGACCTTTCTTGTAAAGGTCGTCGATGTTGTGGGACCAGTCCAGATTGTTGTTTAGGTGAACACCCAGGTACTTGAAACTGTCAACAGTGACTATTTCATCTCCCTGGATGTTCACTGGTGTGTGGGTCACCGTCCTTCTACAGAAGTCAATCACCATTTCCTTGGTCTTGCTGGTGTTCAGACACAGGTGGTTGTTCTCACACCAGCTCACAAAGTCCACGATGACCGACCTATACTCTGCATCATCTCCTTCAGACACACAGCCCACAATAGCTGAATCATCAGAGTATTTCTGCAGATGACAGCTGTTGGTGTTGTAGGTGAAGTCTTTTTATTTACTTATTTGAATGTTCTGTTTATGTAGCCTCAGCGTTGTGTGCTTGTTTTTTCTGCAATGCCAGAAATAAAGACAAAGCAACATCAGCTGATCCGTCACGAGCGTAGTAGTTTTTACTGGAGAAAGAAGTTAATGGTTAAACCGCTGCAATGGCCAATCTAAAGATCAGCAAGTAGCGATTAAATGCCACCCACTAAAATGGCCAAAATATTTAAGATTAAAAATAATTCCCCTTTCTCCAGCAGCCAAACAACATTAAAATTAGTAATATTATTTTAATAAATCGTGCTAATTTCTGCTCATGACGTAGAATTTATGCTGACGTTACCTCGCTGGGAATCTCCGCTTTCATCTGAAGATTTCCCACAATCCTTTGTTGTTATACTGCAGTGCAGGTACATTGTTCCACCACAAAGTGGTGCCAAATACACATTTTACAGAATTTAACAATAACATTTACACATTTTACATTTAGGTATATATTCTTTTGAGTTTTTTGTTCTTTTAATTATTTATTATGTGTATCTTTTGACACTTTTATGTATTTCGTTATGTAAGTTCAGTTTATAAATTCCAAGCTTTTTAAAATATTAAAACAGCCAACCCCCTTTTTTTGTAATTTAAATGATAGTTTAAATTTGATAATTGAATAATGTCTTTTTGTAGTCTTCAATGGACCAAACTAACATGCTGTTGTGCTCAAACTCTTGATTCCTGTTTAAAGATTGTGAAAACTCCATAGATGGAGAAATGTTTAGTGATTACAGCATTTATTTGAATCAAAAGGAAATGGGTTCAATTCCAGTACCTGAAATGTTCTTGTGTAGTTTTGGTATTTAGTTGAATCTATTCCTTTTTTTTTTTTTTTTTTTTGCTAAAAACAATAAAGATGAATAAAAAGACATCAGGATAATTCTTTATGCACGGTTGCAATGTATTTTCTTCATAGACATGAGTTTATTTTGTAGTAATACGTAGTTGTAAATGAGTGATGTAAAAATGAAGAAGATTTGAAATGATCTGTTGTGAGAGTAATTGTTGCCTTTAAGGGTGAACTTTGATTTGAATTGTATTTATTTCTCTCCGGGAGAGCTTAAATGAATTTGCGCCAGCGGCTATTTTTTTATCTGCTGTCCACAGATGAGGGCCTTTAGAGTGAGAAGACAGAAGGAGTGGTTGTTGACGTTTAAAAAAATTTGAAAGACATAGCAAACAGTCTCCAAGCAGCAAGTGTGTGATTGAATGTGCTTGTAATAATAATTTAATGTGCTTGTAATAATAAATTGCCGTGTTGTATACCTGCATTGAAGTGTTTTGGGATGAAATAAATGAAAATGTGAATTTCCCCAGGTTGGAATTGAACCAGTGACCTTCTGAGTGGGAGGTACCCTACTTATGCCGCTGCGCCACCGAGGGACGGAATACAAAACTGCACAATTAGTGCTATTTAATGCTGATGCATTGCTGATTTCAGCCAGCCCCGGTTTGGGGTGCAAACATAATGTCAGGAGGGGGCAAGTTTGGGTGTACTGAGAGACTGGGGTGGAAAATCCTCCCAAGCTCCTAAAATTTCCTCCTCCCATGAAAATCCTCTTTTTACACTTCCTAACATGTCTGTGTGTCATTTTTCTTCTAAAGGAGAACAAATACAATAAGAAATCCTTTGCTTTTTATTTCTCCTTTAAAATCTCTGTCAACCAAACAGTCTTGGACACACTCTGTTTTTCATCAATCATCTACTTTCTGCTGCACATGCACTAAACCCTCATCTGGTCCGGCTAGCGTGTCTAGTTCAGCTTCTGGAGAAGAGAAGATGCTACCTTCACATTGACAGCAGTCAAATGAGCCGCCGTTCACATTTCTGTGGTCCAATCAGCCGTCACTGGATTTTTGCTTTGACTTTCATCCAATACTTACGGTAGCAGTCCTGAGAACGCTGGAAAATCTCCCAACAGACTCCACGGAGCTTCTTGATGTGACCACAGAAATGTGAACGGCGGCTCATTTGAGCGCACTTTGAAAGGGTTGTAAATCAATGAAAGAGCATTTGGATGTTAGCTTTCATTATTTTCTGCTCTGACAAACCAATGGATTGATCACAGCAATGTCAAGAAACATCAAAGAGTCTTTGGTGAACTGGAAGGAGAAAGAATCAGGATTTTGGAGGAAGTTGGCTCCATGAAGATCTTCACTTCCTCGTTGCAGCTGACATCAGGATCAAAACTCTGTGTGCTTTTGTTTTTTAGACATCCTATTTATTCATTATAACTTACTTTGAGTCATTTTTATTTATTTGCTTTAAAGTCTATATTTGGTTTAGTTTTTTTTTAAATATATACTTTTTTCTTTTTATTTACTTATTTGAATGTTCTGTTCATGTAGCCTCTGCGTTGTGTGCTTGTTTTTTCTGCAATGCCAGAAATAAAGACAAAGCAACATCAGCTGATCCGTCACGAGCGTAGTAGTTTTTACTGGAGAAAGAAGTTAATGGTTAAACCGCTGCAACGGCCAATCTAAAGATCAGCAAGTAGCGATTAAATGCCACCCACTAAAATGGCCAAAATATTTAAGATTAAAAATAATTCCCCTTTCTCCAGCAGCCAAAGCAACATTACAAAAATTAGTAATAATATTTTAATAAATCGTGCTAATTTCTGCTCATGACGTAGAATTTATGCTGACGTTACCTCGCTGGGAATCTTTCATCTGAAGATTTCGCACAATCCTTTGTTGTTATACTGATAATTGAAAAAATGTCTTTTTGTAGTCTTCAATGGACCAAACTAACATGCTGTTGTGCTCAAACTCTTGATTCCTGTTTAAAGATTGTGAAAATCCCATAGATGGAGAAATGTTTAGTGATTACAGAATTTATTTGAATCAAAAAGAAATGGGTTCAATTCCAGTACCTGAAACCTTCTTGTGTAGTCTTGGTATTTAGTTGAATCTTTTCTTTTTCTTTTTGCTAAATACACAATAAATATGAATAAAAAGACATCAGGATAACTCTTTAAGCATGGTTGTAATGTATTTTCTTCATAGACATGAGTTTATTTTGTAGTAATACGTAGTTGTAAATGAGTGATGTAAACATGAAGAAGATTTGAAATGATCTGTTGTGAGAGTAATTGTTGCCTTTAAAAGTGAACTTTGATTTGAATTGTATTTATTTCTCTGGGAGAGCGTAAATGAATTGAATCCAGCGGCTATTTTTTTATCTGCTGTCCACAGATGAGGGCCTTTAGAGTGAGAAGACAGAAGGAGTGGTTGTTGACGTTTAAAAAAATATTCTTTTCTGTGGGAAAACAGAAGAAAATGGCATTACAGCTTCAGCATTTTGACTTAGAATACAACTTTAAGAAAGATCTTTATGCACAACTGAGTCATGGATGACTCTGTAACAAAGCTAATTTTCTTATCATCTTATATTCAGTAAGAATCAGCAGCTGTTAAGATAACTAATCCAGAAAGTTAACAAAACATATTTTCAATCTAGCATGAAAAGACCAAACACTAGCATGAAAAAACCAAGCAAAAATTGATTGTTTAACAATCTAATAACACACTCTCTACTAAAAACCTACCATATTAAAGTGAAATAACTCTTCCCCAGTGAGCATAAGCAGATAACTTATCCAGAAAGTGATAAAAACACATTTAAAGCTAGCATAAAAAGACAGAAACTAGCATAAAAAACCAAAGCCAGAAAATGATTGTTTTACAATCTAATAACACGTTCTTTTTGGGTTTTTTTTTTTTTTTAACTAAAAACCCACCATAAAATAGTGAACTAACTCTTTCCCAATCATATCAATAACATTTCGGAACTTAAAACCAACTATTTCTCGTTCAAATAAAGAAGAAATAGCACTTACGTCCGACGCAAAAGATGGCTGCCATGTCAGTCAACAACAGGGGCGGCGTCCAGAGATCGGAACAAATCCGTCTCCCTTATTGCACGCCAAAAGTTTGATACTTGAAATCGGAACAAATCCGGCCATTTGATTGGTGGAGTAATTGGAACAATTGGAACATTTGGAACAGAGAAGATTGAGTTGACTGAGCCTCCGAGGCGTTGCTGTTCTTTCTCTGTTGGAGGAGGAGGAGGGGGAGGAGGGTTTTTCGGGGGGAAGAGGGGGAGGAGCCCCCTGCTGCCATTCAGAAGATGGTGAGTTCGATCCCCGCCTCTGACGATCAAAACAAAAAACTTCAGATTGTGTCAATTGACAGAAAAATCTCTAAGATATTCACAAAGGTGTCTGAAATGGTTTCAGTGAAAAAAAAAGTCTTGTGAACCCTGTGTGAACAGTTTGTGTAGTATGAGGGGCCGTACAAGACATTATTTATTATGACGGGCCATACAAGACATTATTTATTCTGAACCTTTCACATTCATACATTCTTGCTCTTACATTCATACATTCTTGCTCTCACATTCATATATACTCTCTTACGCATACATACATTCTCACTTGCGCATGCATATATTCTCTCTTACGCATACATATATTCTCTCTTGCGACTACATATATACTCTCTTTCGCATACATACATTCTCACTTGCGCACATACATTCATATATACTCTCTTACGCTTACATACATTCTCACTTGCGCATACATATATTCTCACTTGCGCGCATACATATATACTCTCTTTCGCATACATACATTCTCACTTGCGCATACATATATTCTCACTTGCGCATTCATATATTCTCTCTCTCACATGCATATATTTCCTCTCTCACATGCATATATATTACCTTACACATACATACATTCTCACTCTCACATATGTAAACACACTCCCTTATACACATATATATACTCACCCATATTTGAAATGTATATCAATATTTTAAAAAGGAATATATCAATATTTTAAAAAGAATATATGTATGTGAAAGACAAGTGTATATGTATGTGAGAGGAAAAGTATATATGTGTGTGTGAGAGAGTTTGCATGAAACGGAAGGTACTTTGGATGAAAAGGAAGGCAGATGATTTCTCGTGCTCTGATTGGACAAGAGGCCGCACCGAGAGACTCCCATTTTGATCAGACGCTACAAAATAAACAAGAAGCTGCCGCGCGGCCCGCGGTGTCTGGAGCAAGCCATCGTGTGAAAAGTCTATCTGCTTCTTTAGAGGAACGAGTGACAGGCTTAAATATCAATAATGTTAGTAGTAGCGCGACTGAAAACGAAACGAGAGAACTTTTCAGAGGAACCGCATCAACATCCTGGACTTTTACTCCGCGCCCCAACACCGGAGGGTTCGCGGCAGACACGCAGACGCTTCGGCAGCTGCGGTGCCCGACCGAGGACCGACCGAAAACGAAACGAGAGAACTTTTCAGAGGAACCGCATCAACATCCTGGACTTTTACTCCGCGCCCCAACACCGGAGGGTTCGCGGCGGACACGCAGACGCTTCGACAGCTGCGGTGCCTGACTGAGGAAAAGGTAAGCTAAAGACCGAACGAGACTCTTATTATAACGTGCAAGTTTTAGTGCGCTCTGCTCCGTCCAAAGGGAGGAAACGTTAGCTAGCTAAAGATTGTTTAGGAAAAAAAAAAAAAAAACAAACTCAAATTAGCATCAAGTGTCCTGCTACAGTGGAGAGAACGTTCGTTCAAAATGCTAGCGATGTTAGCTAACGTTGAGTTCTGTTTACACAACGCCGGGCCGAATTTAGCCTTTGTTTTATAGTTTTGGATGCGATCTGAGCGAATGGTTAATTCCATACGCCTCCTAACAACAGAAGCTAACAGAACCTCCGCCTACCTCACTGGAAAACAAAGAGGATTTACATGAATGTGATGCAATTTTCATTCAATGTGAACGTAAAATATATTTCTATTATGCTAGCGCGAGGTATGTGCACGCGGGGGGTGGGGGGCGGTCCGCTGTACACACGTGTCCCGAACCGTGGCCTCGGATCCGTACGGACCCACACCCTATTAAGCAGTCAACTAACAAATTTAGATGGTGTACAACCAGCCAAAAATACATAAATAATAAGAAATTATCTAACAATCAGCAAGGTAACTGTTTTCTTCTATGATTCTGGGCGTGGTCAGTATGTAGGCCAACAGAAAAGTGTAACAATCACAGCCTTAATGTAAACATTTAGAAATGTCTCCAGAAAACCACACATAGTCAAAATTTAAATAATTCATATCTGTTATCTGATCACCTCACAGAAAAAAATAAAATATAAAATATTTTAAAGGTTCAACCAATAAATGGTTACGTTCTATTTGGGTCTTGACCGGTCAGATTGACCCTTTCAAGGTGAATAGTTACTTCCAGTGGTCACATTTAGAATGTCAAATATGATAACTGAACGCTGTTTGACACCACAGTACGTAAATAATTAAAGGTAACCTTACCAATTTCAACAAAGATTTGTACAATGTTATATTTTAATTTCCTTTCTTAGGTTGTTCACAAATCTAAATAAAAATGTTTGATATCCTCCAATATTGGATGTTTTATTGTCAATATTAATCTTTCATTTAAGCAGATATTATTCTAACGGGTTCCATTTTAGCTTATGTTTTTTCCACATACTTTAAGTATGTCAAGTTCCATCAGGTTCTGTTTTTTTTTTTTTCTTTCTTTTCTTAAAGGTAACCAGCTCAGTTTGAGTAGACTGGGAACAATGCCCCCGCTCTACAGTCACACCGGACTGTAGGGCCTCAGAAGAAGAGAGGGCACAGAGAGCACTTCAGTCCATGATCCTGGGGTGGCAAAGATCAGATGGGGTGCACTGGAAAGCATGCATCGCTCCGCCATGGGAAAAATGAACCCGGAAGACTTCCATACACCACATTTCCGAAAGAGGATTCAGCGCTGGACTCTTCTCTATTCTCTCAGAAAAAATCCTGGTTAGTTTTTTCCCTCCACTCAGTAATGTGCTTAAATTCCGCAGATCATATGTTCTGATCTGAGGTTGAACAAACATACAAATTACCACGGTCATGCTCCATAAAACAAAACGAAAAAAAAAAAAAGATTAGTGGTGCTAGAAAACGTGAAAAAAGAATAAGTATGGGAAGTCTAAGGCTACCATTAAAGGGGCCATACCTTGAAATTTGTACTTTTTGAGGTTTTAAATGGAATATACTGGTCATTCCTCTTTTATAGAACCCAAAACGGTATTTTTTATCTGTTCATGCATGTAAGAGTCTTTCTAAAAACCTGCACTCTGCAGGCAGCCCCTCCCATACCCACAAAAACAAGCGGTGGAATTGTGCTGACGTCAGAACGATACAAACCAGAACGATTCCCTCCCGGAAAATCTTACAGCAAGCTCCGCCCTTAGACTACAAATGACACACACCTACTTTCTGTGGTGCCAAAGTAGCACCACAGATGTACCAGGAACCGCTCTCAGACCCATTTTTCAAGGTGGTCTCTGTTCATTTCAAATCAGACTGAACTTCTGTTTGTTCTGAGATTCCCTCAGTCTGAACACAAAACTAAGCGAGAGCAGAACACCTGAAACCAAAACGGCCGACAGTCAGATGACGTAAACACATTAGAAATCAGGCGCAGACACATGTAGATTATTGTAGAGAATCATGTGTTAGCCAAAAAAATTAATTGGTCCCATTGTTTTTAACCTGTTAAAAGTTTATTTTTAACACCACTAGAAAACATTGTACTCATTTTTCTGTATGTAATTTTCTGTAGCACGCCCCAGGGGACCTGCAGTGATAATTTTAAAGCTCTACTTTATTTCAACAGAATTCTCTTAAAAAGAATGCCATAACACCACGATGAGACACAGCGACTTATTAAAATGTGGTCAGATTACAAAATGGCTTATTTCATAAATAATTATTTTTTTTAATGTTTAAAAGGTAATATTTGGTCACAGATATGGATATAGTTTATTCTGAAAGGTTTAAGAAAATCATGGTAATTGCCCCTTTAAATTTGAACAATCTACAAGGTCAGCCTAATTATTCACTATTAAGAATAAACTCACTCACATCTTCCTGAATGTTTATAGAAGTTCTCCTTTATCAGCTGACGGCAATAATTAACTTTTTAAAAGCCACATTGTTTTTTTTCGCAGCTTTGTTTGTGTATTTGTAGCAAAGTAGTGAGCTGGCATTTCGCTCTATCCAGCGCAGCGTCCAACTTTGAGTGTCCCAACATAGCGACTCATAGTTTGTATAAGTCATTAAATGAATCCTTTGAGTAGCCTATCTTTGACAATTCTAAGAGTTTTGCGTGATTAGCAACTCTCAGAGATTGTGCCTAACCAGGCTAGTATAGATTTCTTTTACTGTCTCTAGTAGTAGCCATAGTGTTTATACACTCCCTTTTCATATGAAAGTAATATAAATATTTCATATTTATGTTTTGCCATGTTATATTTTGGTTTAGGATTGACAATGACAAGACAGTATTGCTGACTTAAATGTACAGTTTTTGCTATGTGATATAAATTTTAAAAGAAAATTGAGTTTTTAATTTTTTTTATTTTTTTACTTTTCAATTTGAAATGGTTCTCAGGTTAGAATTTCTGATGGCATGTGGCAACAGGCTGGTTATCCCTAAATTTATTGTGCAGGGCAGGACCTGAATGCAATCCTAATAGAAAGAATATTCAAATCCAAAGCTTTGTCAAAGGTATTAATGTGGTCAATATGAATTTATTTCAGCTTTAGTGCTTGATTGCACTTCAAAGTGACCATACCATTATTTTCTTAAGTCTTCACAGAGTAAACTCTATCCATATATATGATCACATATTACATTTGGAAGACTAAAATACAACATATAAAATATTAGTTATATTTTAATTAGGTTTTTCCTACTGGAAGTAAATCAACTAGATTCCGAAGCTACGCCTGTGTTGTGTATTGTGTTCAACAGCGTTCAGGTGTCACTGTCAGCTTTGCCTGTCTAGATTATTAAAACCAGAAGTCACATTTCATATTTACAGCTGCCATATTTGTCTGATGTCTGACATCACTGTGAAAAAGTTCCATTAGTAAACCAATTTGACTTTGACAATTTGCTTTGACTTCTACAAATCAAAAATTTTTTTAAAATTGAATCTTCATTACATTTAAAAAAAAAAATACAACAATAGACCCTCCTTCCCCTAACTGGAAGGTTTCTTGTTTTTTAAAAGTCAAATAAGTCAAATAAATAAATTTTTAAATAATAAATTTAAATTAATTTTAATACACTTATTTAAATGATTTTTTTTAAATAAATGAATATTTTATTATTAATTGTTTAACTATGTTAGACTATTTAGGCAGTTTACTTTATTCATTATTATCTTATTTTAACAAGTACAGTGTCTAATCTGAAAAAAAAAAACAATTGGATATTACTATTTTGCAATTGGGGAAAAAAGCTCTAAAGAAACAGAACTGCAGTCACTGTGTTTATTATAAAACAAATTACTTTTATTTTTTCTGTAATAGTGCTACATCACTGTAATAGTAAAATAAGTAAATGCAACCAATGATCATTTTCGTTTGATGAAGTGATACGCTTTGTTTCTGCAGGAGCAATTCCAAAACATTTTGGAGATCAGACACGGAAACAAAGGGATCACCTGAACATCTTGACAAAGAAGCTCAAGACCATCTGGAATCTGAGGACCTCTGTCTGATGTGAAAAGCATCATCTGCACATTTAGTGTGACCACCATCCTGTTTTGTTTTAACCTGTAGATCCGGCTGGCTGGCCTTACTTCTTTCTGATTTATTCAGGACTGATGTAGTAGCAGAGATAATTTAGATTAGTTCTGATTTTACTTTCTTAAAAAGAAGAATTTGTAGAGGCTTTTAGCATCACTATCTTCAAGGAATGGGGAAAACATAAAGCCGACTTGCCTTTCATGGTCTTTGTAAATTAAAAAATCCAGAAAGAACATACAGTCCCTTGTGAAAGTATTCGGCCTCCTTGAACTTTTCAACCTTTTACCACATTTCAGGCTTCAAAGATATAAAACTTTGATTTTTTGTGAAGAATCAACAAGTGGGACACAATCATGAAGTGGAACAAAATGTATTGTATATTTCAAACTTTTTAACAAATTTAAACTGAAAAATTGGGCGTTTAAAATTATTCAACCCCCTTAAGTTAATATTTCATAGCACCACCTTTTGCTGTGATTACAGCTGTAAGTCGCTTGGGGTATGTCTATCAGTTTTGCACATCGAGAGACCGAAATTATTGCCACTTCCTCCTTGCAAAACAGCTGGAACTCAGTGAGGTTGGATGGAGAGCGTTTGTGAACAGCAGATTCTCTCTTTCCACAGATTGTCGATTGGATTCAGGTCTGGACTTTGACTTGGCCATTCTAACAACTGGATATGTTTATTTTCTAAGCATTCCATTGTAGATTTTGCTTTCTGTTTTGGATGGGTGTCTTGTTTGGAAGACTGATCTTCGTCCCAGCCTCAGGTCTTTTTGCAGACTCCATGAGGGTTTCTTCCAGAATTCTCCTGTATTTGGCTTCATCTGTCTTCTCATCAATGTGAACCATCTTCCCTGTCCCTGCTGAAGAAAAACGGGCCCAAACCATGATGCTGCCACCACCGTGTTTGGCATTGGGGATGGTGTGTTCAGGTGATGAGCTGTGTAGCTTTTACACCAAACTTAAAGTTTTGCATTGTTACCTAAAAGTTGGACTTTGGTTTCATCTGACCAGAGCACCTTCTTCCACATGTTTGGTGTCTACCAGGTGGCTTGTGGGTAACTTTAAACCACTCTTTTTAAGAAATGGCTTTCTTCTTGCTACTCTTCCATAAAGGCCAGATTTGTGCAGAATACAACTGATTTTTGTGGAAAGACTCTCCCAGCTCAGCTGTAGATCTCTGCAGTTCATCCAAAGTGATCGTGGGTCTCTTGGCTGTATCTCTGACCAGTCTTCTCCTTGTTCGAGCTGAAAGTTTAGACGGATGGCCCGATCTTTGTGGATTTGAAGTGGTCTTATCTTCCTTCCATTTCAATATTACCGCTTGCACAGTGCTCCTTGGGATGTTTATAGCTTGGGAAATCTTTTTGTCTCCAAATCCAGCTTTAAACGTCTCCAACAGTATCTGAGACCTGCCTGCTGTGTTCCTTGTTTTTCATGATGCTCTCTGCACTTTAAACTGACTTCTTAAACTGTCACAGAGCAGGTGCATTTATATGGAGACTTTATTACACACAGATGTATTCTATTTATCATCATTAGTCATTTAGGTCAAGATTGGATCATGAAGAGATCCTCATTGAACATCTGGAAAGAGTTTGCTGCTCTGAAAGTAAAAGGGCTGAATAATTTTGGACGTCCAATTTTTCAGTTTTTCTTTTGTTAAAAGTTTTAAATATCCAATAAATTTGGTTCCAATTCATGTTTGTGTCCCACTTGTTGATTCTTCACAAAAAATTACAGTTGTATATCTATATGTGTGAAGCCTGAAGTGTGGCAAAAGGTTGAAAAGTTCAAGGCGGCAGAATACTTTCGCAGGGGACTGTATTTTGATGACAGTACAGTGATTGTTAGGGCTTTGGATCGCTGCTCAGGTGGCAATCCGATTCGATTCACGAATCAAACCACGATTCTTACTTTATATTATAATGTTTATTGCTATGTGTATGTCTATTTACTGGATTTATTCAAATTGAATTTAATTGCATTTAATCCTTATTTATACCTTTTATTTAAAACAAGAGATCAGAATCAACAAAACTGATTTTAAAAACCCCCACAAAGATTCAGATTGAAAGAAATGCTGTTTGTCATTTTAAACATTTTTTAAAATCTTTGGTCAATCTTCTGTTTAAGTTCGCACTGACATAAAAAGGGGAAAAGAAACACTGATGTTTTGGATAATTTAAAAACGAAACCTGAAAATTTTCTCCAGTTTTCTATCCATAAAGTTCAACATTTTACGTTCTAAGCTTTACATATTGGTGCGGAGCCCTTGTGAAAAAAATTGTTTATTTACGCAGCAGAATCAGCTGATTCCCGTTTATTACATCCGCCTTTCAGCAGCGTGAGGCTGCGTTTCTTCAGAATAAGATGGAGTTTCATTAATTACATCAACTGTTGAAGAGTTATCATAACCGAAAGAATGTAAACACTGGAGCTAAAGCTCCGGTGTTGAAGCTAATTTTTTTTTTTCTTACAAGTTATGTCAGTGAGCGGGACTGCAGTCTCAGTTTCTGAAGGAAAAAAAGTTTTTAAATAAAGAGGATTATATTCATTGTATTATAATGTTTTTGTATTTTTAGTGTTTTGGGAGTCATTTTGAGATGGATACCAAATGTATCAGAATGATGCAAGAAGAAGGGTGACATTGAGGAGATGGCGGAAGAAAATGATCCAACAAGGAAACAGATTTCCTGGTGGATGTACAAAGAGAGTGAGCAACAAATCAGAAGAACTGGTTTAAACAGGGACCATTGAGCAAAGACAGAAGGGTGGGTGTGTCTCCTGGAAAATGATCTGCATAAAATCAAAGAGGGTTTTTGATACAGAGATTGGTGATTCTTAAAAGAAAGAAAAAAACGTTGACAGCCAGTGCTAATCAGAATAATGTTCTCATCATTTCAATAGATCCTGAAATGATCATCTGAGGTTGGTGTCTGCATCTCTTGACCAAATTTAACTGCAGAATGAGCCCATTAGTCATCACAATTCTGTCTAGGATGGAATAAACTCCGGTCTCCAATGGATGCGTGGCTGTAATTAATGCTGGGCTGGCTGCAAATTATTTTGGAGTAAACACCAAGCTGTTACTGTTATTATTGACTTACTTTTACTTATAAATGAATCTTTTAAAAGGTTGTCACAATGGAGATCACTGCCAGTGATGTTTCTTACTAAATTCCTGAGTTTAGAAATGTAAACCTCTATTTAAAATTTGATGCTTAACAACATAAAAGAAAAACTGGATGGCTGGACTGTCATTGTTGCCACTAATTATTAGCCATGTCCCGATCCGATCATGTGATCTGAAATTGGGCCCGATCAGGTGGTTGAAGACTGGATCAAAATCGGGCTCTGTTGTCCGATCAGGATCGGATATTTCATTCATTCTTATTATGATCAGCGCTTTATATTTCAAGTTTGTTATTCCGGATAAATACTCCACTAGAAGTCTGTATGTCAGGAACAGATCACAAAATGTTTTTTTCCAGAAAACGCAGCAGAAAACGGCAACAGTTCAAGCAGAGGACTGATGTAAACAGTTCAATAAAGCTAACTATTCAATCACGAATTCAGACTTCCAGGATCAATAACTCTTTTGAAAACACTTTAAACTGACAGCTAGTGTCTCTAAACAACAACGTCTAAAAGCATTTCCACAGAAAAAGACAGAGTCTCATTTCTTTTTAATGTGAAGCTCTTCGTGCTGAAGAGAGATGGCTAAATAGCAGCTGCTAACTGCTACATGCTGGCGCTATGATTTAACTCCTTAGGACCCGAGCTGTACTTTCATATGCCTGTTTTATTTATCTGAAAGAGAAATAAAAGTTAAGAAAATTAACTACTCTGATAATAAAACTGAAAATGGAATGTCTTAAGAACTTAAAAAGAAGCAAATAATCTTAAAAAAGAAACAAACAAAAAACTAATAAATGAAAATTAATAATGATATTAGCTAGTCATGAACACGCATAAAATTCATGCTAAAACAAAGTCATAATTTATTTTTAAGAATTCTAAATGAGGACAGGAATTATATTTGGTCAAAACTGTTCAATAGCTCTAAAGATAAAGCTTAAGGTTCCAATGGCATGCTGCAGGACCCCCGTGGCTGCTTCTTGCTGGTTCATGTTAGTGTCTGATAAAAATGGGAGTTTCTCGATGGCAGCCTCTTGTCCAATCAGAGCACAAGAAATCATCTGCCTTCCTTTTCATGCAAAGTACCTTCCGTTTCATGCATACTCTTCTCTCACACACACATAAATACTTTTCCTCTCACTCACATTTATACATGTCTTTCACATACATATATTCTTTGTGAAATACTGACATACATTTCAAATATGGGTGAGTATATATATGTGTGTACGGGAGTACGTTTACATATGTGAGAGTGAGAATGTATGTATGTGTAAGAAAGTATATATGTATGCGAAAGAAAGTATATATGTATGCGAAAGAAAGTATGTATGTATGCGAAAGAAAGTATGTATGTATGCGAAAGAAAGTATGTATGTATGCGAAAGAAAGTATGTATGTATGCGAAAGAAAGTATGTATGTATGCGAAAGAAAGTATGTATGTATGCGAAAGAAAGTATGTATGTATGCGAAAGAAAGTATGTATGTATGCGAAAGAAAGTATGTATGTATGCGAAAGAAAGTATATATGTATGCGTAAGAGAGTATATGGATGCGCAAGAGAGTATATATGTATGTGAAAGAGAATATATGAATGCGAAAGAGAGTATATATGAATGTGAGAGCAAGAATATATGAATGTGAAAGGTTCAGAATAAATAATGTCTTGTACGGCCCCTCATAGGGCAAAGCCAGAAATATCAGAATGATCTGCATTAGGTTTTCACATTTTCTCCAACATAATTATGGTGCTATAGTGGATTTGCTTTTGAGTTTAGGTGTTACAAAAAATTGGATTATATATTTCCAATAATGCAGTCTCCAACTTTGTGATGAAGTGAAGCTTTGCTGCGTTTGCCAAATTTGAAGCCATTTACATCACCATTTACAGCTATTTACATCCAGATCTCTTTCTCATTTCTGTTTGACATTTATGATGCTCTTGCCTTTTATTTCCATTAGGTGTTTGTAAAGTGTTGATATTATTCTATGTTTCTTGGAGTTGTAGGTTTCAGCAGTAACTTGGACAATACCCTGATCCAAATTAGACTTGGCTCTTATTTCTTTGTGTTATGGAAATCATACGTTTACGTATACGTTTCATCTTTACAATTGAATATGTCTAACCTTTGTGCACAGCCGTGAGGCCACAAGCTTTATTTTCTTATTGTCAGGACGCCTTGATCACAGTGTGTAGACATTTTGACTTCATTAGAACATCCTGTCTGTATTAATTATGTCTGTGTCTTAAGGTCCTGATTAAAGTTGTTTGTATGACTGTATAAAATACGAATGTCCTTCATCACAGGCAGAGCTCTGCAGACCTCTCCTCCATGCTGGCAAGACGTGTACTTTTCTCTGCTCTGTTTTAATAAACATTCTTAAAACCGTTTGACAACATTTCTTTATTCCATCGGATCCAACTATTTTTCCACCACATTTGTCAAAATAATCTCTTATTTGCAAAAACCTAAAATAATCACAATTATTCAGACAGTATTTTTGTTTCATAGTTTTGAAACTCAAAAATGTTCCATTTTTTATCAATGTGCATACTGCAATTAGAACTCCATTCATTCCATTTTTTATCGTAAAAACCTGGTTTGAAGTCTTTATGGTGACCAACCCACTGCAGTATTCTAACCTCGTTTTCTAGTTTATATTTCCGGACCATTCTATACCATAATTCCATTTTAAATTGTGTAGTTGCTCCTTTTTGGTCCAGTCGGTTTGAAGCGTCCTGTCTATCTCCAACAAAGCTATGAATTTTCCTTCCCTGTATAAATTGTTCTACGTTTTTCCATTTAGATATAAAATTATCATCACACCAACAAATTAGAGGTCTGAGCTTTGCTGTTCAGTTCAATCAAATCTATTGCTTTGTCTTTTATAATATTATGTCAACTGGCTGACAAAAAGCAACAAAAATAGACAAGTAAAGAACAAAATAAATAAAATAAACAAAAAACACATAAGCAAACAGTAAGAACAACAAATCAACAACAATAATAATACCTGAATAAGTAACATTCAATAAATGAATGAAGCAAGAACTTCAGGTTCTGTTTTTTTTGTTTTTTTTTGTTAAACTTCACCCGTTCCTGATGGCCTCATGATTCATATGATGAAAGCATTTGTTTTTTCAGAATTGTTTTAAATGTAGTAATGGAACTAGACTCTTATTGATTTTTCAGGATTATTCCATAATCGAGTACCCTGCACTGAGACACTTTTCTCCTTCATTTTTGTTCTAAATGTGTTTGTTTTGAAAATGTACTGCCCTGTTAGGTTAGAATTGCTCTTTCTGTTTTCAAACTTATTCTGTATGTTATGCGGTAAACTTATGCTATGTGCTCTATACATAAGTTTGAGTTTAGAGTGATTTACTAAGTCTTTAAATTTTAATATTTTCAGCTTTATAAACAGTGGAATAGATGGATCCAAATAATTACTCCCCATGATGATTCTTATTTCTCGTTTCTGTAATACAAATATGGAATTTATTGATTTCTTGTTTGCGTTTCCCCAAATTTCTCTGCAATATGTCAGATATGGAACAATCAATGAGTTATATATGAGGTATAACGATTTTTTTGTCTAATGACCATTTAACCTTATATAACAGAGCTATTGTATTTGCTATCTTTGTTTTTATGTCATTGATTAGTGATTTCCAGTTTGTTTTATCATCTATGATGATTCTTAGGAACTCGGTTTCTTTTACTTGTTTAATTTGAGAACCTGCAATCTCAAATAAGATATTACTATTCATCTTTTGATTGCTAAATACCATGAAATTTGTTTTTTCACATTTAATTGACAGTTTATTCATATCAAACCATTTTTTTATTTTTTCCAACTCCGTTTGAATTACTTCTTTCATTGTTTTTATGTCATCCCCCACATGGTAGAGCGTAGTATCATCTGCAAATAAAATGCATTTTAAGAATTTGGTTGCACTGGTGATATCATTTATATAGATTGTAAACAGTTTGGAACCCAAGACTGAACCCTGGGGCACCCCACATGTTATTGAACTTAATGTGGATTTCGTGTCATTTATTTGAACAAACTGTTCTCTGTTTGATAGACAGCTGTAATCCACTGCAGGGTGACTCCTCTGATGCCATATTTATTCATTGTTTTCAGTAATAGATTGTGGTTTATGATGTCAAATGCTTTTTTAAGGTCAATGAAAATACTGATGAGGTGCTTTTTTTGGTCAGATGTCCATTAGTGCCAGTGTTGTGGAGTGATTAGCTCTGAACCTGTACTGACTCCTGTTTAAGGTACCCTCTTTATCAAGGAATTTATCTAGTCTGGCAACAAATAGTTTTTCCAATATTTTGCAGAATTGTGGGAGCAGGGATATTGGTCTATAATGAGATAGTGTTTGTTTCCACTTTGATGAATGGGTATTATTTTGCAGTTTTCATCCTATCAGGAAATGTTCAGATGAAAATGATCAATCACATATATAGGTGAATGGTTGTAGAACATATTCAATTATGTTTTTTATTCAAGTCATATCTAAATTGTCACAATCGGTCGATCTTTTGTTCAAAGATTTACTCACTATGTTCCTCACTTCTTCTTTAGTGACAGCATTTAAGAACATACTGTTTACACTATCCTCTATATTTTCACTTGCTTCATGATCCTCATTGGTTATGAAATTTTTAGCCAAGTTTGGTCCAATGCTAACAAAAAAATGATTGAATCCATCTGCTGTATCCTTTGTGTCATGTAATTCAATGCAATCTTTTTCAAAATAGTTTGGGAGTGATTCCTGAGTTTGATCCTTGCCCAGAACTCTATTAATGATTCTCCACGTTGCCTTAGCGTTACTTCTATTTTGCTCCAGCAATTTATTATAGTACTTTTTTTTGTCTTCTGATCACAGAAACCAGTTTATTTTTGTATATTTTATACATGTTTTCAGCTTCTGTGGTTCTTCCTTAGGGTTTCAGAGACTCTGTTAGTGACAAAAACTTTGAATCTGGACGTCTCATTCTTTATGTACTTCAGAACAGAGCCACTGTCAGTCCAAGAACTAGATTCCTGTAGATCCATATTTAGTTCTGGCGTAAGAAGCCCTCTTTCGACTTGTCATTGTAGCAGCGGTGAGCTCCATTCTTGGTATGCTGACCGTCTTTAAGGGAGCTACTCTCACCTTTCCAATGAGAAAAGCACAGAGTACTTGAGACTGTGTGTTCAGTAGCTCTAAGTTCTAGAATTAGTTCATTAGTTTAGACTTTTAGTTCTTACAACCACTGATGGAAAACTGGCCTTTTAGCTAATTCTGTCTTTTTTAAAACTATGTAGTTTGTCTTGTTTAACCATGTGGTTCTCTTTTAACATGCATTTACCCCTTTTAAACAAACAAATACAAATAGCATTTTAAAAAGAAATACAATTCAAATAATCAAGTGCTCATTTAAAAGTTCTGAATCTCTTTAAAGCACATTTATTTTTTTCCACAGAAATGACAAAAAGCGTTCTAAATGGAAACCATAAGACAGTATATATCCAAAAATGTAGTAATTATATTTGAAAAAAATATTTGAGTATTCAAATTGAATAATTGAAAAAAGAAATGACTAAATGCATAAAAAACACAAACATTCTTACAGAAAACATCAATAAAAATGGTAGAAAATAAACATCTAAAAATTGATATCCTCCGAATATTTTACTTTAGTTTACTTTAGCCCCTTGCTGCCATTCAGAAGATGGTGAGTTCGATCCCCGCCTCGGACGATCAAAACAAAAAACTTTAGATTGTGTCAATTGACAGAAAAATCTCTAAGATATTCACAAAGGTGTCTGAAATGGTTTCAGTGAAAAAAAAAAAAAAGTATTTCGATCCCCGTATCAACAGTTTGTGTAGTGCTTTTTTTTCAGATTCAATCCACAACCTGAAGCCAATTGAACCTTTCTGTTCTCTCATGGAGTCCAGATGAGCCCAGGAATATGTCAACAAAATGTTTTATTTTCCACAAAACATAATAAAACACCTTTAATAGTCTTTATTGTTCCTGGGGTTTTGTTCCCATGTCCTCTCTCCATTCCTGTACACTTTTCCCCATCGCGTCAACTTACAGAAAAATCCTTAATATATTAACAAATGCATCTGAAATGGTTTCCGTGAAAAAATAGATTTGTAAAGTTTGTCAAAGGTACAAAAAATAGTAATAAATCGAATACAAAGTGTATTAAATGTGCATCACATTTTTCACTTTAAAAGCCATCACAAACTGTTTACACAGGGTTCACAAGACTTTTTTTTCCCCACTAAAACCATTTCAGACACATGTGTAAATATCTCAGGGATATTTCTGTAAATTGACAGCTAATTTTTTTGTTTTGATAGTTGGAATCGGGCGGTGAACTGGCGAGCTTCTGAACGGCATCACACCCCTCCTCTCCCAAGGAGAAGATTGTCAACCTGCCTTTGAACACTAATCAAAAGGGATGTATTAGCTTGATGGA
The DNA here is from genome assembly GCA_003999625.1 of Oryzias javanicus. Lineage (NCBI taxonomy): Eukaryota > Metazoa > Chordata > Actinopteri > Beloniformes > Adrianichthyidae > Oryzias > Oryzias javanicus. The sequence continues at coordinate 25,400,380 of CM012456.1, read as the reverse complement.
GGCTCTGCAGTGGTATTAACTGCCCAGAAATCTGGGTTTGAAACCTTTTTCAAATGACAAAAAAGTTCATCAGTCGGCAGTGAGACTACTTACCTATTTACTATACTAGCATAGGAGACTCTTGGCTGTCACGTACCATTCCTTATACCTTACACCTATACTATTCCCACTGCCACTGACTTAACTCACAGAACAATTTTCACTGGATGTCTTATATGTGTAACCAATATAGACTTATTCCAAACCTTTGGTTTTGACTCCACTAAGATTTTAGCAAATTTGAATAGCCTACAATTTCTTAATTATAAATAAAATATGAAGACATGTAAATATGACTTTGAAAGGTTTTTATTTTAAATAAAAATACACTTTAAGCCACAGTGGGAAATGTGTGATGGAAGCCCTGCCGGTGTAGGTACCACATCTACTCGGGGTGTCAGAACGGCTTGGGGGCCTGCGACGACCGATGACGTCACACTACGGAAACCCCACTTAGACAAATTACTCAGCTGTTTAGATGTGCTCGGGCGCTTCATGCTCGGGTTCCCGTTTTCACGGGTTGCTCGGGCGCAACAAATTGTATTCATTTTTGCTGATGAAAAGGTGATGGAAATGCATTTTGGCCATACGGAATATGTCCAGCCAAAATGACATTGCTACATGTCCGCACTATACGAGTCCTTTCTGCTCGGGTTCTATTCATTTGCTTTCATTTTACGTTTCATTTTGTAACCTAGTTTTTTTCCTTCATAATTATGGTATTTCGATTTTGAAGTCTGGTGTCATTTGTTATACCAAATTTTAATATCATTCTATAAGTAAGAAGAAATTTATAACAGAGAGACCTACTAGCAAGACAAATTTAATTCTCCAATGTGAAAAAACAAATGACTGTATTGAAAAAAATATTGTTAGCAGTCTGGTTTAAATAATTGGACTGAATGTCAGTTTCAGCTATTTTTATCTAAAAAAATATTGATAACTCTAATCAAAGGCAGCAACCTCCAGCCTTAAACATTAATTTAAACTTCACACTGACTTACAGAACCTTGTCACTGATTTAAAAGGTATGATTGCAGTTATATTTCCTTTCTAAACATGTTGAAAATAATAAAATCGATTTACAAAAAAAGAGCACACTTCTCTTTGTTTGTCCATTGTTTAATTATTCAAGTCTTATTAAAACAAACAAAACCCTGAAGAATTAACATCAGATCAGTTCTTGAATGAATGAAATAGTTTATTTTAAGCAACCAGGAACAATACATGAAATAACATCATGTAATCAATCACAGGTAGATCGCTTGAAAGGGAGTGGAAGGAAGTGAACTTATATAATCCCACCCCGGCTCGACCATACAATTTTCGCTACATGAATTATCAATATCTGGTTCAGGACTTAATATTAAATATTAATATAGTTTCAGGTTATAAAGTATCATTAATATCAGTGATGTAATAGAATTTCAAAAACATCCATAGACAAATCATTTATATTAATCAACAATAATCTAAACATTCTCATTAAGAAAAAATTCAAAAAGTATCAAGTAGTAATCAACTTCATTTGTTACTGCAGGAAAAGATATCAGAATACTCTCGTTAAAAAAGACAATTTGAGCAGATTGTATTTATCAAATAACGATTATTATGGAATTTGAGCAGAATCAGTGTTTCATCACAGCTTAGAACAAGTTTAAGGCCACGTAAACAATCTTGTAAACCACCTTCATTGTTATGACTGAGAGACTGAAGGTCTCATTTCAAGGGAATTGTGCTCGAGTTCTTCAGGTCAGAATCGGGTCAGAGTTCACATCCATGGGTTTCTTTTTTTTGAGTTCACATTTCACATTTTTCTTGAATTCAAAGATTCAAACATGCGTAATCCGACAGTTCTCGAAGTCTTTCATGGATTTTATTTCCAGAGGCTTCGTCAGGTCCGGTGGACCGAGTGGTTTGACAAAGATTCTGGAGTTCAGAATCCAAGTTGATTGGATCTGTTTTTTTTGCCAAGTATTCTTTTGCCAGATCGGCATGGTACTTTAAACATGCTCGTTAAGGAAGATTGACGTGCCTTTTAATTGTTTGCGTTGTTTCATCAGAGCCATCTTGTGACTCTCCTCGTTGTGGTAGCTGTTTTGCAGCAGCCCGGTGATTAAAGTCGCTTCTTGGCAACTTTAAAAGACAAAGAGTTGAGGAGAGCTGGAGACACACGTCTGCTCGTCGTGACTCGGAACCAGTTGTTTAATCCAAGTTTCTTCTTGTCTCCACAGGCAGGCCAAAGATGATATGCTGGAAGGGTAGCTAAAATAAACAAAGTGTGTAAAAAAATAATTAATTTCTTAACAAACAATAATAAAATATAAAACCAAATGATACAGTATGTTTTAACTCAAGGCTCACTTAATAGCATGACTCAATAACTTCTAATTCTCTTGGATATTTAATAACCTAATTTAACAGTTTTTTTCTGACTAGCGTTCACCTATTGCACTTGGCTGCAAAAATGACTGCAGTATCCTGGATACGGATCTTCAGAATAAATCCCCTTTTCCCTGTTCCAACATATCCTGTGAAAAAAATGAATGAAAATCATACTGATTAATGACCACTACACTCTGTGTGTGGATTATGAATAAATCAAAACTGCATGTGAAGACAGAATCAAATCATCCAGTTTTGTTTACCAGGTGTGTTGTCTTTGTACAACTTTCCACATCCACAGCAGGTCCCAATGCTGTACGTAACATAGAAATCCTGTTTATAGGATGCAGAAAACCTGCTCCATGTAGCCACACCTGTGCAAAACAAGGAACCAAAAGAGAATTTCCTATAGAGCTGTTGAAAACAGACAAAGCAGTATTGTACACAACTGTACCCTTACTTAAAGTACTTACAGTCAAGCCATTGAAAATGTGCCTGCCTCCTGAAGCTGGTTGTGGACACGATGTCTCTGAAGGCAGTGCACACAAGAGCCAGTGTTAAATAGGCCTCTTTCCAAGAGGACCACCTCCTTCAGCACTTCTAAGAGGACAGATACTGGCAACTGTAGAAAGAGAGGGGAAAAAAAAAAAAAAAAAAGGTTGAAAATCTCATGTGTTAGATTATCTGGTGTATGTGTTGTAGGCTCAGTAGTCTTCACTGGTTGGAGTTTAAGGAATTGACATCAGAGCATGAGGCGGCTGCATGTGGGTGTCTGTAAATTTTTAGGTGCACACACCAGCTTTGTCTGCACGCTTTCCAGAACGGGTTTTATCATTGCTTTTCTTGTGGAAATCCTGATGCTGCCCAGCCTCACCAAAACTTTAGGTGTGTTTGAGATTATGCAGGCGGATGCGGCGCTGTGCACATTATTGCCTGGATTGTGGTGCGTGTTGGGTTGTTTTGACTCAGATGTCACTTGTCAATCATCATGAAAACATTGCAGGAAAGAGGCAGGTGCAGCTGGAAATCTAGCACTGTGCTGTCAGCAAGCTGCCTTTAGACTACAAAACAATGCATTAACTACAATAACTATATACTATACAATACTATACAAAACTATACAACACAATACTATACAGCCCAATACAATACAATACAAAACTATACAATACTATACACTACAATAATATACTATACAATACAATACTGTACAATAATTTTATATACACATATTAACCTATTAAAATAAATAAATAAAAAAATTCAAACACTTAAACAGCAGCGTTGTTCAGTCTGATGGCTGTGCAGAGGAATGATCTGCTGTAGCGCTCATTTCTACACTGGGGGTGTCTCAGTCTGCTGCTGAAGGAGCTTTTCAGCCCCATCAGAGTCTGATGCAGAGGGTGAGAGCTGTTGTCCATGATGGATCTGAGTTTGGACAACATCCTCCTCCACAGAGTCCAGCGAGCAGCCCAGGACAGAGCTGGCCCTCCTCACCAGCTTGTTGATTTTCTTCCTGTCCCGGTCAGAGCAGCTCGCCTCCCAGCAGACAACAGCGTAGAAAACAGCCCAGGCCACCACCCAATCAAAGAACGTCCTCAGCAGATGTCTGCACACCCCAAAGGACCACAGTCTCCTCAGGAGGTGGAGTCGACTTTGACCTTTCTTGTAAAGGTCGTCGATGTTGTGGGACCAGTCCAGTTTGTTGTTCAGGTGAACACCCAGGTACTTGAAACTGTCAACAGTGACTATTTCATCTCCCTGGATGTTCACCGGTGTGTGGGTCACCGTCCTTCTACAGAAGTCGATCACCATCTCCTTGGTCTTGCTGGTGTTCAGACACAGGTGGTTGTTCTCACACCAGCTCACAAAGTCCGCGATGACCGACCTATACTCTGCATCATCTCCCTCAGACACACAGCCCACAATAGCTGAATCATCAGAGTATTTCTGCAGATGACAGCTGTTGGTGTTGTAGGTGAAGTCCGAGGTGTAGAGTGTGAAGAAGAACGGTGACAGTACTGTTCCCTGAGGGGCTCCAGTACTGCAGACTACCACCTCAGAGACACAGTCGTGCAGACACACGTACTGTGGTCGGTCGGTCAGGTAGTCCATGGACCATCCCACCAGTCGCTCATCCACTCCTGCTCGCTCCAACTTCCCTCGTAGCAGTCCAGGCTGGATGGTGTTGAAGGCGCTGGAGAAGTCAAAAAACATCATTCTCACAGCGCTCCCAGCAGTCTCCAGGTGAGTCAAGGCCCGGTGCTGCAGGTAGATGATGGCGTCTTCCACCCCGATTCTTGGCCTATAGGCGAACTGCAGCGGGTCGATTGTGGTGCTCACCACAGAGCGGAGATGCTTGAGGACGAGTCTCTCCATGGTTTTCATGAGGTGAGGGCGACCGGCCTGTAGTGGTTCGGCTCCTTCGGGTGCGATGTCTTCGGAACCGGAACCACACAGGAGGTCTTCCACAGGAGAGGGACCTTCTCCAGGCTCAAGCTCAGGTTGAAGATGTACCGGAGTACATCACAGAGCTGACCCGCACAGCTCCTGAGCAGTCTGGGGCTGATGCCATCTGGTCCTGCAGCTTTCCTGGTCTTCAGTCGCTCCAGTTCCCTCCTCACCTGGTCCGATGTAAAGGAGAGGGGGGGAGTGGAGGTCAAAGGGGGGCTGGTGATGTGGTCAGTTGGAGTGGGGCAAAGACAGGGAAAAGGGAGCTGTGAAGATGACCAGGGCAAGGTGGAGGTAGATGGTGGACAGAAGACATGTGAAGAGGTGGGAGGAGAGATCGATGCAGAGGGGGAGGGGTTAGAGTCAAACCTGTTAAAAAACAGGTTTAACTGATTGGCCCACCGCTGGTCTCCATCAGGTCTCACTCTGGTGTTCTTCTGTCCAGATCCTGACATGTTCTTCAGTCCTCTCCACACCTCCCGTGTGTCGTTCTCTTCCAGCCGCTCCTCCAGCTTCCTCCTGTAGCTGTCCTTGGCCTGCCTGATCTTACGCTGGAGTTCATGTTGAACGTTCCTCTGCTTCTCTCTGTCCCCTGAAACAAAAGCCCTCTTCTTCTGGTTCAGCAGGGCTTTAAGCTCAGGGGTCACCCACGGCTTGTTGTTGCTGAAGCACCGAACCCTTCGAGTTGGCACAGTGTTCTCACAGAATTGAATCTCGTCTGTAATGCAGTGGGTCAGACCGTCGATGTCATCTCCATGAGAGCTGCAGAGTGTCTCCCAGTCTGTGGTCTGGAAACAGTTCTGCAGACTCTCTGTGGCTTCATCCGTCCACACTTTCACAGACTTCTTCTGTGCCAGCTGTCTTCTCACCACGGGGATGTAATTTGGGAGCAGACGCACGAGGTTGTGATCAGAACGTCCAAGCGGGGGGAGGGGAGTGGAGGTGTATGCATCTTTGATGTTGGCATACATTAAATCCAACGTCTTCTTCTCCCTGGTCTGGCAATTCACGTACTGAATAAGTGAGGGGAGAGTGGCAGATAAGGAGGCGTGCTTAAAGTCCCTGGAGATGAGCAGGAGGGACTGCGGGTGACGGGTCTGCATCCGGGTCACCGCGCCGTGAAGCAGCTCACACGCAGCAGCAGCGTCAGCAGAGGGAGGAATGTACACGTTAAACAATATAACATGAGAAAACTCCCTCGGGAGATAGTACGGCCGCATGCCCACAGCCAGAAGCTCCATGTTTGCAGAGCAGAGCTGAGCTGATAATTTTTTAAGCATGGTTATAATGTATTTTCTTCATAGACATGAGTTTATTTTGTAGTAATACGTAGTTGTAAATGAGTGATGTAAAAATGAAGAAGATTTGAAATGATCTGTTGTGAGAGTAATTGTTGCCTTTAAAAGTGAACTTTGATTTGAATTGTATTTACTTCTCTCCGGGAGAGCTTAAATGAATTTGCGCCAGTGGCTATTTTTTATCTGCTGTCCACAGATGAGGGCCTGTAAAGTGAGAAGACAGAAGGAGTGGTTGTTGACGTTTCATTTGAGCGCACTTTGAAAGGCTTGTAAAACAATGAAAGAGCATTTGGATGTTAGCTTTCATTATTTTCTGCTCTGAGAAACCAATGGATTGATCACAGCAACGTCAAGAAACATCAAAGAGTCTTTGGTGAACTGGAAGGAGAAAGAATCAGGATTTTGGAGGAAGTTGGCTCCATGAAGATCTTCACTTCCTCGTCACAGCTGACATCAGGATCAAAACTCTGTGTGCTTTTGTTTTTTAGACATACTATTTATTCATTATAACTTACTTTGAGTCATTTTTATTTATTTGCTTTAAAGTTTATATTTGGTTTAGTTTTTTTTAAATATATACTTTTTTCTTTTTATTTACTTATTTGAATGTTCTGTTTATGTAGCCTCTGCGTTGTGTGCTTGTTTTTTCTGCAATGCCAGAAATAAAGACAAAGCAACATCAGCTGATCCGTCACGAGCGTAGTAGTTTTTACTGGAGAAAGAAGTTAATGGTTAAACCGCTGCAATGGCCAATCTAAAGATCAGCAAGTAGCGATTAAATGCCACCCACTAAAATGGCCAAAATATTTAAGATTAAACATAATTCCCCTTTCTCCAGCAGCCAAAGCAACATTACAATTAGTAATAATATTTTGATAAATCGTGCTAATTTCTGCTCATGACGTAGAATTTATGCTGACGTTACCTCGCTGGGAATCTCCGCTTTCATCTGAAGATTCCCCACAATCCTTTGTTTTTATACTGCAGTGCAGGTACATTGTTCCACCACAAGGTGGTGCCAAATACACATTTTACAGAATTTAACAATAATATTTACACATTTTACATTAAGATATTTATTCTTTTGAGTTTTTGTTCTTTTAATTATTTATTATGTGTATCTTTTGACACTTTTATGTATTTCGTTATGTAAGTTCAGTTTATAAATTCCAAACTTTTTAAAATATTAAAACAGCCAACACGATTTCTTTGTAATTTAAAAAAAAATTTAAATTTGATAATTGAAAAAATATCTTTTTGTAGTCTTCAATGGACCAAACTAACATGCTGTTGTGCTCAAACTCTTGATTCCTGTTTAAAGATTGTGAAAACTCCATAGATGGAGAAATGTTTAGTGATTACAGCATTTATTTGAATCAAAAGGAAATGGGTTCAATTCCAGTACCTGAAATGTTCTTGTGTAGTTTTGGTATTTAGTTGAATCTTTTCTTTTTCTTTTTGCTACATACACAATAAATATGAATAAAAAGATATCAGGATAATTCTTTAAGCATGGTTGTAATGTATTTTCTTCATAGACATGAGTTTATTTTGTAGTAATACGTAGTTGTAAATGAGTGATGTAAACATGAAGAAGATTTGAAATGATCTGTTGTAAGCATAATTGTTGCCTTTAAAAGTGAACTTTGATTTGAATTGTATTTATTTCTCTCCGGGAGAGCTTAAATGAATTTGCGCCAGCGGCTATTTTTTTATCTGCTGTCCACAGATGAGGGCCTTTAGAGTGAGAAGACAGAAGGAGTGGTTGTTGACGTTTAAAAAAATTTGAAAGACATAGCAAACAGTCTCCAAGTTGCAAGTGTGTGATTGAATGTGCTTGTAATAATAATTTTATGTGCTTGTAATAATAAATTGCCGTGTTGTATACCTGCATTGAAGTGTTTTGGGATGAAATAAATGAAAATGTGAATTTCCCCAGGTTGGAATTGAACCAGTGACCTTCTGAGTGGGAGGTGCCCTACTTATGCCGCTGCGCCATCGAGGGACGGAATATGGAACAACACAATTAGTGCTATTTAATGCTGATGCATTGCCAGATGTAGCCAGCCCCAGTTTGGGGTGCAAACATAATGTCAGGAGGGGGCAAGTTTGGGTGTACTGAGAGGCTGGGGTGGAAAATCCTCCCAAGCTCCTAAAATTTCCTCCTCCCATGAAAATCCAGTTTATAGAGTTCGTAACATGTCTGTGTGTCATTTCTCTTCTACACAATAAATATGAATAAAAAGACATCAGGATAATTCTTTAAGCATGGTTATAATGTATTTTCCTCATAGACATGAGTTTATTTTGTAGTAATACATAGTTGTAAATGACTGATGTAAAAATGAAGAAGATTTGAAATGATCTGTTGTAAGCGTAATTGTTGCCTTTAAAAGTGAACTTTGATTTGAATTGTATTTATTTCTCCGGGAGAGCGTAAATGAATTGAACCCAGCGGCTATTTTTTATCTGCTGTCCACAGATGAGGGCCTTTAGAGTGAGAAGACAGAAGGAGTGGTTGTTGACGTTTAAAAAAATATTCTTTTCTGTGGGAAAACGATCAAAACAAAAAACTTCAGATTGTGTCAATTGACAGAAAAATCTGTAAGATATTCAGAAAGGTGTCTGAAATGGTTTCAGTGAAAAAAAAAGTCTTGTGAACCCTGTGTGAACAGTTTGTGTAGTGCTTGTTTTTCAGGCAAGTGGCCATTTTTCTCTGTGGAAGGAAGAGGAGGGGTTTTCCGGAGGGAGGGAGGAGGAAGGAGGGAGGAGGGAGGAGGGAGGAGGGAGGAGGAGGGGAGAGGGGAAGCCCCTTGCTGCCGTTCAGAAGATGCTGAGTTCGATCCCGCCTCGGACGATCAAAACAAAAAAACTTTAGATTGTGTCAATTGACAGAAAAATCTGTAAGATATTCACAAAGGTGTCTGAAATGGTTTCAGTGAAAAAAAAAGTCTTTTGAACCCCGTATCAACAGTTTGTAGTGCTTGTTTTTCAGATTCAATCCACAACCTGAAGCCAATTGAACCTTTCTGTTCTCTCATGGAGTCCAGATGAGCCCAGGAATATGTCAACAAAATGTTTTATTTCCACAAAACACAATAAAACACCTTTAATAGTCTTTATTGTTTCTGGGGTTTTGTTCCCATGTCCTCTCTCCATTCCTGCACACTTTTCCCCATCGCGTCAGCTTACAGAAAAATCCTTAATATATTAACAAATGCATCTGAAATGGTTTCCGTGAAAAAATAGATTTGTAAAGTTTGTCAAAGGTACAAAAAATAGTAATAAATCGAATACAAAGTGTATTAAATGTGCATCACATTTTTCACTTTAAAAGCCATCACAAACTGTTTACACAGGGTTCACAAGACTTTTTTTTCCCCACTAAAACCATTTCAGACACATGTGTAAATATCTCAGGGATATTTCTGTAAATTGACAGCTAATTTTTTTGTTTTGATAGTTGGAACCGGGCGGTGAACTGGCGAGCTTCTGAACAGCATCACACCCCTCCTCTCCCAAGGAGAAGATTGTCAACCTGCCTTTGAACACTAATCAAAAGGGATGTATTAGCTTGATGGAGGCTCTGCAGGGGTATTACTGCCAGAATCTGGGTTCTGAAACCTTTTCAAAATGACAAAAAGGTTCATCAGTCGGCAGTGAGACTACTTACCTATTTACTATACTAGCATAGGAGACTCTTGGCTGTCACGTACCATTCCTTATACCTTACACCTATACTATTCCCACTGCCACTGACTTACCTCACAGAACGATTTTCACTGGGTGTCTTATATGTGTAACCAATATAGATATTATTCCAAACTTTTGGTTTTGACTCCACTAGGATTTTAGCAAATTTGAATGGCCTACAATTTCTTAATTATAAATAAAATATGAAGACATGTAAATATGACTTTGAAAGGTTTTTATTTTAAATAAAAATACACTTTAAGCCACAGTGGGAAATATGTGATGGAAGCCCTGCCAGTTACAACAACGGCGTGATTTTGAATATCAACGCGAAAGCCCGGTGTATGCAAGCGATAACTTACGTATGTACAGGGTGTGATGCCAGCCAGAAAGTAAGAAAACATTGCAGTACCGGCACTGACCGGAGGGGCTGGTGCTTAGAGTGAGCTCATTTTCACAAGGTCCCGTATTAAAATCCACTTTTTCAGCCTCAAATAAACCCCTTTAAAGCCTGGTGCTTAAAGTCCAATGGTCCAATGGCTGCTGATGCTGCTGCTGCTGGAAGACAGAATGCAGCAGCAGCAGCAGATGCAGACGCAGCAGCTTTCTGTTTCTCTCTGGCCTTGACGAATCGTACGCCGTTCTCCATCTGTGTACCTGGAGCAGGAACCTTCCTCTGTGAGAAGTTGACAAAACTGATAAATGAAATGGGTAGACATTTCAGTGAGGGGACACAGGTTGATCTGATTATTGCAACATCAGACACACCTGTTCTCCATCTTCTCATAATCTGGTGTTCTCGTTAGTTAAAGCTAAAAAAGACCGTGAGTTTCCTGTTGGAGCCGACACTGAGGTTTCCAATTCTTTAGGTTTTTTCTTAGTTTTTTCTGTCCTCTTGCAGTTTTCCCTCTTGTGAGGTGTCTTTGGTTTATTAAAATACATATACTGCATTTCCGAGTCCAAGCCTGATTCTCTCTCTGCTCCTGGGTTCTTGTCACTCCAGCCGTCACACATTTACTGTGACAGTATAGAAATGTGTCTGTAGAACTTGTAGATTTTACACAACTACAAGATTTTTACAAACATGTTTTCATTTGCTCTTGATTCATAACAATTTCAACCATTAAGTATTAAACATTATTTTAAGCCTTATTTTTGTCCTATGTCCTCCATCAGAAAAATGCAACAAGTACATATTTTCATTGGAGTGGATCTTTATCTAAACAAATATAATAACGTTTTATTTATGAACTGTTTAAATTAGTAACATTAAAAAGAAGCACAAACATCAAGGATTGAAACTACGTTGTATTTATCTTTCAGCTTGTAACTGCATGTCATTGTTTGAACGTGGTGGTGAAGTGAATCTGTTGAAGGAGGAGATCCGCTGCTGAGAGAAGAATTGATGTTTTTAGAATATGGTTTATGGAATAGTAGCGACTGTGGTGACGTCATCCATCAGCTGTTAAATATACAATTGTCAGATCTCTAGCGGTTCAGATACCCGATCACCCAGCTGTCAGAAATCAAATCCAATCCAAAACCCTCAACCATCACAAATGTTGGCGGCTGTCATGGACCGCTCGGTGGGGACTGAGCCACAGGACAAAAAGATCTTCAAAAAAGATGTTTTTATTTCATCCAACACAAAAAAGGGTTCAAGCCTAAATTAAGATGGGGTCAACTTAACAAAATATAACTTAGAGAGTCAAAACAAAAGCTCAAACCAACTGAACCAAAAACTGACCCCCTGACAGGAAACATTAGGGAGGTTTTATACTGGCTGATCAGACCAAAGACACAATAGGGAGGGAACCACAAATACAAACAATCAAAACCTAAACATTACCTAAAGAAATAAATTACTGGTAACTTAGAGTTTTAAACAAACAAACTAAACTTATACTTCATAACAAGTTCAACATATTTTAACAGAGAAAAAAACAATAATCCAAATAAAGAATAAACTTTGTTTTTTCCCCCCCTCCATCTTCAAATGGGAGTGTCCAGCTCTGCCTGTGCCACATCATCAGAAAATGTGCAGCTCCTCCCTCTGCCACAGCATCAGGCCTCAGAAGACTCAAAAGAACAGAATTAATCAAAAAATCAGAACAAAATTAACTAAATGTGTGCACAGGTCATTAAGTTAATTTTGCTATGTGATGTGTAAAGTAAAATAAACCTATGTACCAATATATGACAAAGAAATATAATAAATGAACTTAACTTAAATGTGAGGCCAGTGGGTTCTGCCCTCACAGCGGCAAAGAGGAAGTAACGTAAGATACATGCGCGTGATTAGGGCGTGGTTAGAGAAAGGGGATCGGGTAGCTACAGACTCTGACAGAGATGGAATTATTTTGTTTTTAGGTTTTTTCAAAGCTTTTGATAGTTTGGAACATCGAGTTATTTTAATGTCACTCCAGAACTTTGGTTTTGGCCAAAAATGTACAGACCCCATTTCAATGTTCTATAAAGACATAACCAGTGCAGTTCTGCTTCCTTCAGGAACCACCAGCAGATTTCCAGTGAACAGAGGAATTAGACAAGGTGACCCAGTCAGTCCACTTCTCTTTATTTCAGCAACAGAAATGTTAACATTATCAATACAAAATGACCAAACAATTAAACCTTTATCTGTGGCAGGAAATCCTCTAAAAATAATCCCGCTGGCTGATGACACAGCCTTACTGTTAAAACAAAAAGAAGAAATCCAAAATGCGATGAAAACTCTCTTTATTCTCTTAAGCATTAGGTCTAAAAATAAACAAAAACAAATGTGACATAATGACAATTCATGACACCAAAGAAACTCACATGTATAATATCCCAGTAAAAAACAAAACACTTAGGAATAATGACTAATAGAAATTTTAAGGACAGACTGAATACTAATATTCAATCAATAATTGACAAAAATCAAAAGATCTTAAACAGTTGGTTACAGAGAAACATTTCAATTTTTGGTAGAATTTTATGAACAAAAATGGAGAGCATTTCTAGACTCATCTACCAGCCTTTGCTGTGGCTTTCCCCGACTCTTGCATGAAAAACATCAACAAAAATTAATATCATTTTATTTGGAA